>JAHZNA010004075.1:0-24453 GCA_027743935.1 Sinodicranocentrus sp. ZH6
ATTTGAACTTGCTATGAAAAGTATCCTCTTGAAGATTCAAAATGATCCTGGTCGTTGTCTTCAATGTTTGAAACATCAGAATCAGAAACAGTTGAAGGTGCATGTTTTGAGGAAGCATATTAACGAAGTAAAGAAAGCTATTTTGGAACAGAAGTTGAAGTGTGAAAAAGATTAAGTTAAATATATTTTAAAAAGAACACATTTGTGTTTCATTTGTTATAACATGTTAGATAGCAATATATGAATTTAAATAACATTTTACATGTATATATACTTTTGTAAATTTGACGTTGACAAGGAGGAAATCGAAAATTGATGAATGCTTTAGGTCTTAGTAAATAAATTATACTTGTTTTTAGTTAGTCTCTCGTAGTTTAATAGAAATCGAATAAAAGTGAAAACTTTTAAATCATAGTATCCAGACTATCCAGTCTATTGATTTTTTTATTTAATTACAATTAATGTAATTAAACTCAATTTGCATAATTACAAAAAACTCACTTAATTTTTCTACTTATTTACAGCAGTTCCTCTCAACTTACCCTTTTTTACCAACCTCTTTTTATGTCGGACCTTTTGTTGAGTTTTTTTACGAGGTATAGTTCCTGGTTTGGGTGTTTTCTTTTGATGTATTTTCCCATGTCTGTGAAGAGACGTTGTGCTCGGAAAGCCTTTCCCACAAATGTCGCACTTATACGGCATAATATTCAAATGGATATTCATATGAGTTGTCAGTTTACACTTTCTTCCAAATTGTTTTTCACAGATTGTGCATTTGAAAGGCTTTTCATGAAGCTGCCGCCTGTGAACCACTAAAAAAAAATGCATTGCGAACTCTTTATTGCACAAAGAACAAACAAACTTTCTCTCAGTGTCACTCATAATTTTCCCTCCATGTATTCTCAAATTGTGTACGCGAAAGTTTACAACGTGCATTCCACATTTTGGACACACTTTTTTCTTCCTCTCCCCATGTACACCTAATTTGTGAACTCTTAAACTATCCTTTGTAGAAAATATCTTATCGCACTGATCGCACTTGAGATTTCTATTCATCTTTTTTATACATTTTTCTCCACGAGCGATCGCTTCTTGTTTATCTTCTTCACTGTAATGGGTCCACTTATGAACAACCAGGGTTGATCTCTTAGGCAAAGGCTTGCCACAAATTGGACATATCTTTATGTCGTTTGTTTTTACTCCTTCATGTGCTATTTTGACGTGGGCAGTCATGTTCCACACACATTTAAATATTTTCCCACAATGTTTACATGTTGTGCGATTTGTATGTTGGGAGATGACATGGGTGCTGATTGCATTTTTTGGAAGGGACTCTTTACACATACGACATTTGTACTGGTCATTTTCAACTTTGTCCAAGGTGACATGAAGCACAGTGCAGGTTTTCAGGGATTTGTCGAACTGGCAACGAGCATAATATTTGGAATTGTTTATGATGTCCGAATCGTTATCTTTTACTTTTCTGCGACGCAAACATGAGGATTTAACCATTTCCTCTGTTTGTGTACTTTTGTTTTCGACGGAACGAACACGTTCATTTTCAGTTTCTAGAGTTGACTCAGTCGGCTCCTTATATTTCCTTGCTAGGATTGCGGTATTCCTGTTGAATCTAGGTGAGGTTCTTGTTGCTCGCCTTTCACCAGAGGACCTGACAACTGGCACATATGGGGGCTTCAAGTTACCGTCGGTGTCTTTGTGGTGAGGAGGAGGAGAGTTCAATTGGTCATCATCTTGGTTGGAATCACCATCTTGATCTTGGTCTGAATTTTCTTCATCTGGGCTGAGCCTCGTCGAACATTTCTATTGAGATTAATTTCTATTCAAATTGATCAAAACGATTTATGGAAACCCTAAATCCGTATCTTAATCGTCATTAGATACCTCTTTGTCCTTATCTGCTGGGCTTGAAATGTATGTCTGGTCGTCATGGTTGCCATAGTGGACAGATTCATCACGGTCAGCATAATTTCGGTGGTGGGGTAGAATCACTTCTTCGTCTGAGCTCGATTCCTGATCTAAATTGTAAATACAAAATTACAAGTAAAAAGGCATATGTAATTAACTATTTTATGAGTAAAATCATATCAAAACTAAAATCTCATTTTACAATATATATTTCTAACCTCGAAAATAATAGTAAAGTCTAATGGTGTCCTTCCCAGATGCCAAAAACACGGAGGAACACTCTTCCTTTTCAATCTCAGCTAGAATACTTTCCTTCATTTTATTTTTCACCTGCCGTCTCTCCTTAACAATCCTCCTTTCCAACGTAGAAATCAGTTGATAAGTTTCCTTCACTTGTTTCACCAGCTGGAAACATGCATCACAAAGTTTAAACCATTCCCCAGGATGAAGCCCACCCATGATCTTCATTAAAGTTTCACAATTTTCCTTCGGAAAGCAAAGTACCCTTCTCAAGACAAAGATCGCTGTCAAATGTAAATCTAAATTGGTATCATTGTCCAACTTGAATCCATCATCTTTCTCTGACATGCTACCACCAGGAATATGGTCTTCAACTGAAAATTTCAACAGTTGTTGAGTGTTCGAACAACTGTGACTGCAGCAAATGAGACATCCTTCGCGTCCCCTGTTGTCCTCATTCGCCTCAGCTGTTGCTTCACTTCTAATACACTCAGCAGCAGCAGCAGTCATGTCTACTCTGTTTTGAACTTATGTGTCACACTGTCAACTGTCAAATGAGTAGTGGTATCACATGATGATGTCAGATGTAATTACACAACTTTAATTAATTTGTCAACAAATGTTTTACCTGTAGCTTATATGCCAAGAATTCAAACTTTGCGCGCTCATGAGGAAAATAAAGACCAAAAGAATATATGTTACAGCTACCAAGCAAGGATCCCAGAGTCCCAGACCCGAGATTGTCGGTCCAACCAAGGGCGATAATTATTAGTCAATTACAGTTTTAAAGTTTAGGTTGGTAAAACATAATTAAGGCTTCATTTTTAATTAACTGTAACTTAGCATTTTTGAAGATGCACAGTTGACTGATAGTAATACTTTTTAGATGACTGTCAAGTCACTGTCAACTGGGATATGTGACTTGTTTGTCAATTGTCAACTGACAACTGACTCAACTGGTTGTTAATCATATTATTGTGTGTGTATAATTGCAGATTGCAGGAGATGGCAGAGGCATTTTTTAATACTGGAAAAACTAGAGGTGGAGGAGAAAAGGAGGCGGAAATGGTACAAAATGAAAAATGTCTTATCTGTTCCAGCCGGAGTGATAACCCCCTTGAATCTTGTTTGTCTATGAATACATTCAAATCTCTTTTGGCAAGGGTAAACAAGAGTGAAAATGATTGTTTGAGTAGGAACTTACTATCCATTTTTATTTTGAGGAAGATACTCGGTTATCCGAAAGCAGAGTGTGAAGATTTGTTAAGGAGAATGACTGCAATGCATCCAGGAGAGTGGTTACGGCTTTGCGAGGATTGTTCTGAAGTGGTGAAAAAGATTCTTGAAAGTTTGGAGGAGATTGCGAATTTGGAACAGAAAGTTGCAGAGTTGAACAAATCCGCTCGGGATAAGATGAAAGAAAGTTTGTGTTCAGAAAGGGAACTATGGAAAGAGTCCGGAACAATTACGATTTCTGCAAGAAATACCATTCGCGACGCGACTACTTTCAAAGTACTCAGAATATGAAATACATATAATGGTAGTTAAATTATCAGTGTTAAGCTTCTGTCATTAAATTTCTACTTGTCGTTTTGCAGGTCGTAATTCCGTTGCAGCAAATGACTTCAAGCAAACTTGTTCATCTAAAGAAGTTAATAATCTGGAGGAGGTCTTAAGCGCGGAACAGAATTCGTGTTCCGCATTCAGTAATGATTTTGAAGATATCTCTGGTCAAATCGATGATAACGCGTGAGTAACAAGTAACAATATATTGAAATCGCAATTTGCCAATTCATTTACACATGTGTACATAAATCACGAATAATTACAATTATGTACACAGCCTCGGCGAGAATTCGGAAGAGCATGACGAAGAAAAGCACGAGATGTTTCATGCAGCAGAGACCAGCACCACCACTTGCGCAAATGCAAACGAATCCTCTACCTCTTCAAAACTACCTGGTAACTGTGAAGAAATTACGAATAAATATTGCTTCCTTCATCCTTTGACTCGCCAAGATTCACTCATTTGCATTGAGCGAGCTGAGAAGCGTGTAGACACAACAGAAAAAAGATCCACATTATCATTTTGCGATATTTGCGGGAAGTCTACAACAAATAAAAATACCCTCAAGAACCACATTCGTAACTGCCACAAGGATATTTGCGAACAACGTAGGCTTCAACGGCTTGAAGAACAGAGCAAATTTACTGGCTATCAGTGTCCATCGTGTCCTCAAATATTTTTGACTCAACACTATCTAAAAGCTCATGTTTTGAAGCATCACGTGACGGACCCAACTACCTCCGAACCGTCGACATCCCATATTGTTACGCAAGCCAATCCAAATACCAAAACACTATTTTCTTGTAAAAAGTGTAATTTTACATGTTTCTCTGAACAGAAACATATATATCATTTTAATCAGGTACGAAAAATTCTCGAAAAAATAATTCACGCTCGTTTTCCAACATATTATATTCTTTACTAGAAATGATTGTTTTAGCATGAACTAGTAGACGATGTGGTGACGATAAGTTCAGAAAACAAATACAGTTGTAACTTGTGCCATGAGATTTTGCCAGACATTGAAAAAGTCTCCTTGCACGTTTTGGAAAGGCATAAAGATGAATTAGGAATTGAATATGAAGAGAAATCCAAAAAGCGTATGCGTATTGGGCGCTTGGTAAGAAAAATTAAAAGTATCACATTTACTACTACAATTCTGAATACTCAAACGACGACTAAATTGTATTTTGGTTGCAGACCCTTGAAGATGTGGTCACTAGCAAGTCTGACACGGAGTTCAGTTGCAATTTTTGCAGTAAAATATTTTCCACCCTGAAAAATTGTTGTAAGCACGCCAGAGCTGGGCATAGGAAGGAATTAGGATTTGCAGTTTGTGCTAATTCGAGGTCAAGCTGGAAGCCTTACAAATGTCCACATTGTGAAACGTGCTTTGTTAGTCCTAGCAAGGTTAAATTGCATGTGAAACGGGTGCACGATAAAGTTCGAGATATCCACTGTGAAATATGTGGAGCTGGATTTACTTACCCACGTAGTCTTAAACACCATACCTTAGCCTTCCATTCGGAGAAGCGAGATTATGAAATTTGTGACATTTGTGGGAAACCTGCCGCCAGCAAGCAAGGTCTTCAAAATCACAAGAAACGCTGCCACGAATCGAAATCAGAAATTGAAACAGAGAGATTGAAAAGTGGCCCTGTCCCGATAAGCTGTGTCCATTGTGTTTTAAAAGTACCCCATGTTACTTCTTTAAAGAAGCATATGTTGGAATCCCATGCAGAGCTTTATGATCATCAGTGTTCTAGTTGTCCACGAAAGTTTATTCAGATGTGTGGATTACTCGCTCATCAAAAGAAGAAGCATTATACGAGCTGACTGAAATGATTGTTGAATTTTTACAAATGCTACACTCACAAAAAAATTTCTAACCCCTCTAGTTTCTCTTGAGCAATTATTAATTCTGTAACTTTAGACATTGCTAACATATTTAAAATATACTTCAATTTTTCTCCATTATAATTCCATCTGCATTTACTTAAAGCTAAACTCAACGTCAAAATAATCGTATTATTGATTGATTTGATTGTCGCAAATTGCAGTACTCGCAAACTTGACTGTTGGTAAAAAGTGAAGATAGAACTTGATGGTCAAGCTAGAGTTCGGGAACTTCTTTTATACATCTAATCGTTTAACAAGGCCTTATGAAGAAGGTCATTGCTAAGTATCAATTAGTTTCCTTGGATGCAGTGGCACTTTTAAGTAATACAGTTAGTTTACAACATGTAACTGGCATTGTCACTTTCTGATACGTACATCTCCCGCAAACAATTAAATTAATTTGTCCTCTCAAATTAATTAGTTAATAGGGTAATTTAAGCTTATTCACTACTTATGTTAGCTACCATTACTATTTAACACATTAACCTTGTCTTATTAAAATGTCAAAAAATTTGTTCTATTCGTCGAGATCGGTCCAGAAAATCAAAAATCATACTGCTCCCTAGCTCATATCTGGCTGAGTTTTGCAAAGTAGTGCAAATCGTGGATCTTTGAGGAATTTTAATCCTCCAACCACTAACAATGACTGCTGGTAGATCAGGACTTAATTTTTTGTGAATTGGGAGTAGTGTTGCCACTTATGATTATGATGTAGCAGGAAAAATAAATAACGAGCATCAAAAAAGTGTAGAAGAGCTCAATTTAAATAATTATATTATTAAAATACGAAACATCAAATAGTATACATCAATCTCGACTTTTCGTTTTAATTAAAACGTTAATCTGAAGATAAAAACACAGCTCAACGATTCCATCTTACCTGTATTTTTTAGCCGTTCAGTCCTTAGTCTTAGAAGTGGCTAAATCAAGCAACTGTCCCTCGGGCGCCGTGATCTTATGGAAGACTTTACTTGGAATGCATGTAGGATGGCTCTATTCGAAACAAACAAACAAACAATAAAACTGATAAAAAACGAACCGAGTGTAGCGTTCCACTCAACATTTTGATGAATAAATGCAATCAACTTACCAGATCCATTTCCATTGAAGCATTATTAGCAATTACTAAAGATTCCATTTGAGCAGACACCGCATTTGTGAACCTTATCATCATAAGTCTAGTCATTTCTTGATGAAGGTCCAATAAATACTTTATATCTACTGCCACACATTTACACAACTGCTTGTCCGTCACCGGCCGGTTCATTAAAGGGTTTTTCTTTAAAAAATCCTGTTTTTCGAAGTCTTTGAGTAATTCGAACTCTTCAGGAAGCACTTTATTTTGCAGAAAATACATTAAAATTTCACTCAATAGCTTGTATTTAATTTTCCCTTTGCAAGGTTCAGTAATTTCACTGGGCTTGTGCTGGGCCCAAAGGTAAATTTCTGCGACCTAAAGAGAACAAATTATTTTTTAGTACAACATACGCGAGTCATAGATGATAGACTAAAATATTAACTCTGTATAGTACGTCTTATATGCATTAATTAATACCTGTATATCAAAGACGTTGCACAGACTAATACACTGAGTGTGATAAAGATAATCCGCAATCGGTCGAGAATTATAGATCACTTTTAAAATGTTGTCATTGCTAAACAGGCACTTCTTCAAAATAGCCCAAAATTCAGCAGAAATTGCAGCATTTTTTCCAACTATCTTTATCACATCAATGCACACAATCGTACGATCAAGAAATAGAGTAATCCACCCCACGTCACCACTTCTTCCTACAAAGACGCCATGCATATTAAGTCCTACTTTGTCAATGTGTCCTTTAAGAAGCAAATCTTCCTGTTGGAGAAAGGTTAATAAACGTTAAAAACTTGCTCATTTCATTACACTACTATTTATTAGAGGAATTATTAAATTTAAAAGTTGTTCACATATAGTACTGACCAGCAGATGCAGTGACTCCATAGTGCTCACTTCGTGGGTTTTATAAATTCTCTCAGGTTTACGTTTTCGTTGGGTCTTTTCGGGGTGCATTAGAACTTTCACTGTAGACAAAATATTTTTTTATAAACCCATTTTTAAAATCATGTGTATCACTGTTACTATGCACTGATCAAACGTATTAAAACTATTTCTAATGAAATAATATTACGTAATTTGATGTCATCAGGGAGAAATCGTTGAAAACCCATCCACCCATCATTGTCTTCATCATTTATATTTTTGTGTTTCACATTAATTAAATTCAAAATAGATGGACTATCCGTTTCCATGGGATTTTTGCTCACCGTCCCTTCCATAACGAATCCATCATGTGTCGTAAGAGCAAGAAGGGTTCCTGAAGGAAAATCGAATTTTGATACGGTTCGTAAAGGAGGCACGAAAATATCAGGCTTTAAGGACATCTGCGAATAACAATAAAATTATATATAGACAGAGATAACTTGAAGAAAACTGCCCAAAGTCGGGTCATGGGTTGTTAACCTTTCTCACCTTTGGACACACTTTTAACATTTAACATTGGAGGATTCCTAATTGAACCTGGCTAACACGTAACGCCAACAACTTTTCACCCTTGTTGAAATACCCAACGCGTTAAAATTGAGTTGAATTGTATCAAAAGGCTGTTAAGTATCTTGAGAAGGATATTACAAACAGCCAATTGGATTAAACTAATAATGGTAAAAAGTGTTTTTAAACCTCGAAACCGCTGAAAGGCAGGAGAACATCTCAACGTTGAAAGTATAGGATATTATGCTGGAAGAGGTAAAAAAGTGAAAGTGAATCCGAAAGTGAAAGTTTTCCTTGTATTGTAGCTGCGCAGAGAGAGTGAGTTGATCAAAGACTCGGTCCCTTCTCTCCCGTCTTCATGTGAGAGATGATCTCCCGCTATTGTTACTTTTGGATCTTTCCTTTAACCCTTCGTTTTCTTTGTTCTCTACTTGTCTCAATTCTCTGTATGCCTCTCTCATACTCTCATCTCAGGACTCATATATCATCTCAGATATCTTTCTCTTATAAGTGCATTCTATTTAAATACACGTGTCAAGTGGGAGTTTTCGTTTGATTTGCAGTCCAGCCAGAGAAATCTAGATATAAACTTTAGAAATGGCCTTCCAAACACAAAACACTGCACACCTGAATACAATACGCAGAGATGAGTAATTTAAATAGCTAGTTGAACTTTATTTAGGGAAGTCGTATGTGATTTTCTCCACGATTATCCTTCTCCAAAAGAGATTTTAAAGTGATATGCCACCGACAACCTTGAAGGGGGTTGGTGGGGTTATCATCACACTGGTTAGAACAGATAAGGTACATTTCACTCCATGGATACCTCTTGCGTCTTGCCTCTTTTGTTGATAGATGTGTATTCTATTTTAATGAATGAGAGCTCTCTATTACTGATTGATTGAGGAATAGCGAAGCGTATTTGTAATAGACTTGTAAAAATTATAATAATCATTAATCCGTATCAAACTAGAAATCACAGAACACAGATAATACAAGAAGCGAAAATTCAATGCATTAGTGTCATGTCACAAAATTGTTTCACCCCCAACCCCCCCATGTCACAGTTTGTATTTCTACAATGAAAAAATATCAGACCGGCAAACATACAATGGTAATTAAGTTTTACGAAATAACTATATCCGTATTCCGTACATGAACATGTCGGCGCCGACATTTAAAATAACATTTAACTTAAAATGCTGTAATGATATATCGATATCGGCTTATTTATTTATAACATTTAATTACAAAGTAAAAGTACAAACTCTTGCAGTCTTGCACGAAAGTAAACTCAAAGCCATAATTTAACTTCATATTTTAAGAGTTATTTTTCTAAGGAATGTCCAATTGAGAATTTAAATCAATTATAGGATTTAGACTGGACAAAATTTGGAACATTGTCATCAATTTCTACATTTTCTAACTCGTCGTGGTCAAACCAGTCAGCAGGTTATCATTGAGCCTTGACTTGATCCATATGATCATTTTCTCATGCTGATGAAGGGCAGCTATACGAACTGGTCTCCTGTTTGTCCGTTGAGCGAGTAATGGGCGACCAAACGCATTTTGGAATCAATAAAGTCTTTGGAATTTGATTAATTATTTCTGGAGACAGAATATTTGTGTGTTGGTCTTCATCGAGCACAAGCACAGCAGCACTGCTGATCACAAGCACAACGTCTAATTTTACCTTATTGTTATTTTGCACTAAATTGCCTGGTTGTACGGGATTTTAGCTTGCTCAGTGGTTTTTTTTATTAATATATGCTGATATGCATCCTCGATTCTTAGATTTAGGGTGATAAAAGAGAGATTATGTGGCCAATAAACTCAAACTTTTATAAGTAACGTCACAAATCTGTTGACCCCCCACCCCCTATGTCACAACTTGTTACGGAAGGCAGAACATCCCCCTCCCCCTACCATAAAAGCTTTTAAATGGATGACCCCTTCCTATTAAAACTGTTGTCCCCATACTAATGCATTTCTTCGCTTCTTGTAAAGCTGTTTTCTGTGACTAGAGAGATCAGACATCCATTACTTAACAAGCATTACGCAATAGAACTGTTCAAAATGCGCGGTTACTGCATGGAAACGGCTTGACGATTTCGAAAACTGATAATTATATGCATATATATTCGATTCGAGAAGTACTCGTCGATACCTTCATTTTGACATATCACAAAGATGATATTAGACATGTGTAGCTGTAGATTAATATTTTTAAAAAAACTGATGATGATGTGAAGTTTCTTCCCCCAATATCCTTTCCCCCCTGTTTAAGTTGTTCGTAAGAAAGTTAATTGTAGATGAAATCGAGTGGGCGTTTGCTTATCAAAAAAGACATTCTGCAATCCAATCCAACTAGTAATATTCTACTTTTTTGCTTATCTTGAGATAGTTCATGAATAAGTAAATGTGTGGAAATTTTCAGTATCACTTTCCCCAGAAGCAGGGGCACTTTCAAGTAATGCAAAAATAAACAAAATAATATTATTAGGATTGTCATATATTCTGACACGTAAAATACAACTGCAAACAAAAACAATTACAGTTTTCATTGTTGTTTAAAACCCTCTCATAGTTAATTGGCTACCTAAGGGTACTTTACTGTTGACTGTGTCTATTAACTACCGTACACAGTATCAATATGGAGAAATTAATGAAACCATTCATTAAAATAGAACAACAAGAGGAACAAGAGGCAGGGGGTGAAAGTTGCCTTATCTGTTCTAACCAGTGTAACCCTTTTCAAGCTCTTTGGTGGAATACAACTTTCAAATCTCTGTTGGGGAAGGAGAGTGAAAGTGAACATGAGTGTTTGAGCTCACACTTGCTATCAATATTCATTTTGAGGAAGATTCTCAACTATCCAAAGGCAGAATGTGAAGATTTGTTGAAAAGCATGGGCGTCGTACATCCTGGAGACTGGTTTCGACTTTGTCTAGATTGTTTCCAAGGCGTAGAAAAGATTCTAGAAAGTTTGGATAAAATTCAGAATTTAAACCTGCAAATTGGTGATTTGAAGAAGTCTATTCGGGACAAATTCCAGGAAAGTTTACTATGGGATAGTGAATCAATGGGAGAGACAGTGACGGATATGATTTGTGCGAGAAATAGCATTCGCAGGCACTTTAAATGTATGTCAGACAATAATATTTTGTATTTTGCTTCATATACTTAAGTTAACAAGTTTCAATTTTATGGGTTTTTTGTAGCAGGCCTTTCCTTGGAAAATCTTGGAAAATCCACACGACTATCCAAAAAGGAGGAACCAGGAAAAACTAAAAGAATTTCGTCGATTCCCTTTGATACTGACGGACAAAGTGTTGTTGACCCTGTTTACATTCCGGAAGAAGGGGACGATTTCAGGTATGAGATTGATTACAGATGGAAGCTATAAAATAAAGTTTGCTTCTGCTTGTGTAAATACCGACATGTTTTAGGCCGAGTATCTGTCATCTGTAAAGTCTGTGTTCATGTTTTACAGCCCAGCTGAATATTCGGACGAGGATTACAAACCTTGTGACGAAGTTATTCCTTTAGCTTCAAGAAAAAGTAAGCGCACTTTTACCAAAACATCTAAGCCAAACAAAGATGATCGTGATTCGTCTTCAAGAAAACGAAGCCGGGTTTGCCCTAAAACACCTTCAAAGAGTACATCTCCCACCACCCACAGAGTTTGTGACGTTTGTAAAGAATGGGTAAAGAAAAGTTCATATAATTGGCACATGAAGTGGTATCACCCTCTAGAACGACAACAGCGTCGTGAAGAACGCGAAAAACGGTTGAAAAGTATCCGAGTCCGGAGCACTTGCGACATTTGTGGGAAATCTTCAGCGAGTGAAACTGGTATCCGGAAACACATGCGTGTATTTCACAAGGAGATTTACAATCAGCGACGTTACCAAGAGAAAATTTCTCGACAAGAATTGCAAAAGATGCAAGTATCTGAAGGCCCTTTTGAATGCGACAAGTGTAATTTTACATGTTATTCAAAACATGCGAAAACCTATCATGATACTCAAGTAAGTATATAGCAGTGCACGACGTAACCAACTTAATAAACTAATATACTCCATCAAATTATAAAAATTAATAATTAAACGATTAAATTGAGTTTTTTGAACGGTACTCATGGTTGACATTTGAACAATTAAAACGATTTTTAGCATACACTCGTGGACAGCGTGGTGACCAGGAATCCTGAAAACACATACAGTTGTAATTTGTGCAATGAAATTTTTCCAAACCTGAAACTAGTCTATTACCACGCTAAGGAAAAACACAGGGATGAGTTGGGACTCCCATCCAAAACAGTAACAGAAGATCATCGAGTTGGAAATGTCGTAAGACATAATTAAAATTAATCCGTGAAACTTTTTAATTTAAAAAATCAATAATTTGTCTTGCTTTACGTAGCGCGTAGGGGATGTGGTCACCCGAATCTCGGAAATCGAACACAAATGCAACATTTGCAGTAAAATATATTCCACCATAGATAAAGCCGCAAATCATGCAAGAGTTATGCACAGAAAGGAATTAGGAATGGGAGAAAATCGAATCCGTGTCAAGTCAAAAATCAAGCGATACAAATGTCCTCACTGTGTGAAATCCTTTACACACGAATGTTTTGTCCAACAACACGTGAAAATAGTGCATGATCAAGTTCGAGATTTATTTTGCGACAAGTGTGGACTAGGATTTAACTTCCGTTCCGTTCTCAATCATCACTATGAAGTTTTCCACTCGGAAAAGAAAAGAGAACTTAAAGTTTGTGACATTTGCGGAAAACAAATATTAACCCAGAAAGGTCTTCTAGCTCACAAGCGTCGCTGGCACGGGACAGAAGCACAAGCTGAAAAGGAGAAGCGGAAAAATGGTCCTCAGAACTGTGTCCATTGTGGGCTAATGGTACCTCATTCTGGGGCTATAAAGAAGCACACGCGTGAAGCACATCCGGAACTTTATATTTATATGTGTTCATATTGTCCTCAAAAGTTTATGAGGTGTAGTGGGCTACTTTATCATCAACAACTAAAGCATTCTGCGAACTCATCTATGTGACATGTGCACTGCAGTGTTGTTTATATTATTACATGTATTACCGTTAAAATATGTATTTGAAATAATTACAGGATATTTATTCAAAAATAAAAATTAGTAGAGTATTACACTTTACACAGTCACGGGTACCGTGATTCGAATTTTTTGTGCATTTTTAAAAATTATATGTCTAGTCATCATTTATTGTAATCAATCCATAGTCTAAATGAGGCGTTCGCACGATCCGACCGAATTTGGACTGCGGGTGGATAAAAATGGGAAAGTCATATCATACAATTTCCATTACACGATTTGAAACTGATATAAAAAAAAGTAAACCTGTGCCTCAGGAGAGCTATCTTCATCGGAACTATTTTGTTCTGGTTAGTATTCATTTTCTAAGAACTGGGAAAGATCAGATAATACCGCAAAAAATAACTCTTTTCCAGATGCAGCTGAAGTTGGGGGGGGGGAATCAATGTGGAATAGATTTTGGTATTCCATTAAGTTTTCCAGTTCGAACTTCTTTTTGTGAACGTGATTTGAAAGCGGAATTACGGTAATTTTGTGAATTCTTTTTTAGGGCATACTCGTGATTGATAAGCGATGTGACATACAGACACGTCATAGCTGTTAGAAAAGTTGCGTTCCACCAAACAGCCTGCATTCTTGCTTAGTTAGTCATTTTGTATATTTTTAAAAAATATTTTCGTCACTACCAGCATCATTCACTTGAATGATAACGACTGCACTACACTGACTAACGAGACTCATAAGGTTAAGGTTGAAACACTTGTCTGTACTTATATCGCTTATCAGTCACGAGTGAGTGTGCCTAAAATAGAATTTTTCAGTACTTTGAATAACTTATAAAAAAATAGTGCGCTTCTTTCTAAAATTTTACACTCACGCTTCGACAGCAAAAATGGCTTTATTGCCGGCTTTATAATAAAGCCATTTTTGCTTCTGCTGCTGCTTTTATCCACACAATGATTCCTCTTTCCGCCCTATTTGAAAGGTTGCAAGTTTGAAGTTACAATATAATTATTGTTGACAATTGGAAAACTTGTACTCACAGCTGTACAGAAAGGTTCACAGAAAAGTTGGAAAAGGGATATGGAATTTATGAAGGGATGAAAACTTTTATTTGGGTAGATTAATTTTATTGTTATTTCATGTCAGAGAGAGCAGAGAGAGTGAGATGGGCGGCGATGGGCTGATGTACGTGCGAATACCTATGCATAGATATATGACAGATTGTAGATTTAAGATGTCGAGAAAAGTGCCGTGTAAAAATGTTAATTTTTCTTGAAGAGCCCGAGAAGGGATTAAATTTGTGAAAGTTGGAAAGGTTAGGATATACTTTCATTGTAAATGGACAAGGACAGTAAAGGGGGTTTCGTCCGTCAGTATCATTTTCAGCATATCTTTTTAACGAAGGGAGTGTGTACAAAATAAAAGTTCTTTGACTTGATCAACTTTCGTGGGCAATAAAACGGAAAATAAAGTTCTGCTGGCGTTCTTCTACAGAATGATTTATGTCAAGGGTTCAAAAACGTCTGCAGTATTTGAATACATTGGTATGCTCATCTCCCCCAAAGGAAGCTTCCTAAATGTGCTAGGCTTTGAGAGGGGACAACTAACTGTATAAGCACAGACTAGGTCGTATGACCCCTACGAAGAGAGGACACTGTTCCGACCTCAGGAGGATTTCGACCTTGTGCACAAACACGACTGTAGAGAATTGAATGTGGACTACAGATAAAAGGGAAACCAAAAATGACTTGGGGAGAATTTGGGGATAATTTTAGATCATGTTGTTTTGGGCGGGTGAACAGTGACCTCCATGGGGATGGAGTGACCCACGGGGGTGGAGGGATTAAGTGACAGTTGTAAAAACGGCCTGGAAATGCGATTTTTGGGTGGTTTATAAAAAAAACACCTTCAACATTTTGGGGGTGGGGCGGCGGGGTATTTCGACTCGTCGGACTTAACATTAAAGAAAGAAGAAAAACTGTTCTCCCTTAGCTATGCTATAGCCAATGGCAGTCGCCACATACATCGAAAAAGACACACAAATCATGAAAACTCAACGGTAAATATAATTAATGATCCCAAGCATTGTGACGTGGGATTTCGTTTTAGAAAAAAATTGATAAACTTCTTAAACCCAAAATCCCTGATTTTAAAATGTTGTCCTTTCATGTAAAAACTCTTCAGTCTGCATCAAGCAGAGATGCCGAGAATTTACATTAAAAGAAGTGCATTCCGGAATTCAATTCCTTTTGAGGAATTCATAATTTGTCCTCATATCACCTGAATAAAGGAATTCGGAATTTACATTTCCCTCATAACTTCAAAGGAATTTGGAATGGAATTTGACCTATAGTTTTAAGGGTAGGAATTCGTGGTTAAATTCCGAATTCCTTTTTCACATTCCACATCGTTATTTTCCTTAAAATACAGGCACGTCGTCCAAATACGTCAATATGCATACATTTTATGAGCGATTTTATGTGTAGACTTTATCAAACACATAAGTGTACTAAATTACTGCTTGTATGCATTTGTATCTAAATTTTTATTACTCCGTAAGCACCGCAAGGTTCGAGATTACTTTGCAAAAAAATAAGTGTTAACTGGAATTTAAACAAATGACGATTAAGAAAGTTTCAAACTGGCTTTAAAAGATAAAACTATCCCCTTAATTTTTAAATGAGTAGAACAGGCTTGATGGATGATTGTTAATACCTATCCCATGGGAAATTGTTTTAAATCAATTTTGAAAGGGTTATCTTCGAATCTTAGAGAATTAGAGGTGAATCTAGAATGAATCAGCAATGCTAACTTTGATTACACTGATTTGCGATAATTAAAATAAATCATCATGCTTTGTTCATAATAGAATGCGTGTGATATACACAAACCTGATTTGGGTACAGCGTACAGCACAGCCTCACTAATAAGATATATTTTCTAATGACTTCTACTTTGCATCTTATTCCTTCTCAATTTTACATGCTTGTATCATCCAAACTGCTTAAATTCCAAAACAACCAATATGCTTACTAAACTAATTTGCATTAACTTTTTTAAAATAAGTATTCGATCCATTTAATAAATAGCAATTAAAATCAAAATCTTTGTATTACTCTACTTTAGCCAGCGAAAAAACTACGCTCAAAGTTGCTCCGGTTGGTTAGGGTATTGTAAGATAAAAGTGTACTCTGCCATGCAAGATGGGCTGTGTACTTCTTTCCATCTAATTTTACTTTCTCTTACTTTCTCCAAGATGATCAGCGGTATTATCAAATTTGCTCCTATGTAAATGATTAATTGTTCTTTACATTGTTGTTGCGATTCTTTGCCGACACTGCACTGGCGATTGACAGTTGACAGCGCTGTTTTATAATTACAAATAAAATGGAGACCCAATTCATTAAAAAGGAAGACGCTTTATTAGGGCAACAAGAAGTGACGATTGAAAGTGAAAGCTGTCTTATCTGCTCGAACCAGTGTGATAGCCCTCTTCAAGCTTGTTGGTCGATTGATACTTTTAAATCTCTGTTGGGGAGAGAGAGTCGTAGTGAAAATGAGTGTTTGAGCTCACACTTGTTATCAATTTTCATTTTGAGGAATATACTCAACTATCCAAAGGCAGAATGTGAAGACTTGTTGAGAACCATGGGCGTCGTGCATCCTGGAGACTGGTTTCGACTTTGTGAAGATTGTTCTGAGGGAATAGAAAAGATTTTAGAGAGCTTAAAACAAATTGCAAATTTAAAGCAGCAAATTGCTAATGTGAAGAAGAAGACTAGGGACAAACTGCGGGACAGTTTACGCTGGGAAAAGGATTCAATAGGATTAGATGCAGTAATGGCTACAGTTTCTGCAAGGAATATCATTCGCCTTAAATTTCAAGGTAACAATATTTTTTTACATAAAATTTAATGAATTATTTATTAAAGTTACGTGTATTATCGTGGGTTATTGTATTTGTATTGTATTTTATTTAGCCGGAACTCCCCCAAAAAACTCTTTTAAAAATATAAAAAAATCTACACGGTTATCTAAAAGGAAGGAAGAGTTCAAGCCTATTAAATTAAATTTGCCCACTCTCTGTGATATTGACAATGGAAATTTTGCTGAGGACTCGGTTTACATTCCAGAAGAAGGTGACGATTTCAGGTATATGTCAACTACATGGTGGTCATGGTGTTTTTAGTTTTCCTTTCAAAAGTGTAGAATATCATTAGTATAATATTTTTGTCGGTATTTTGCAGTCCAGATGACTTTTCGGATGAGGATGAGTCAGACGAAAATGATGATACACCTTCGAAAAAAATAAAGCGGTCCTTTCCTAAAACCCCGTCAAAGGATATTTCCCCGACCACCCATAAAGTATGTGACGGTTGTCACGAATGGGTAAAGAAAAGCACCTTAAAATGGCACATGCGAAGATATCATCCTCTCCTACAAAAACAACGACGCGAAGAAAGAGAAAAACTGGTACATAGAAGCGCAGTTCCTATCTATTGCAACATTTGTGGGAAATCTCCCGTGAATGAAAGTGCTCTCCGGAAACACATGCGGAAGTACCACCGGGTGGTTTACAATCAGCGGCTATTAGAGCAAAAGACTTCTCAAGAACTTTTAAAGTTTCAAACAGGCGGTATCACCCATGAGTGCGACAAGTGTACGTATACATGTTTCTCTGAAAATGCAAAAAATTATCATGACTCTCAAGTAAGGCGAGCGAAGTAACCACAGTTCACTTTTAAAAGTAAAAATAATTTTAATTTTATGTAATTAATTCTCTAATGAAATCATCTTTACAGCATAGACTTGTGGACAGAGTGGTTACTAAAAGTTCTGAAAACCAATTCACTTGCAGCTTTTGCTCTGCAGTTTTTCCAAATCTGAAGGAAGTCTACTTGCATGCCAAAGCAAAACACGGCAAAGAGTTGGGGGTCAAATCAAAAAAGAAAGACGTGACTGAGGATACTCGAGTCGGAAACGTCGTAAGATATCACAACAATTTGAAATTAGTTTAAAAAATCCTTAAACCTTAAGACTAAACCAATTTATTGATAATTTATTCAGCGCGTTGGCGAAGTGATTACTACCAAATCTGAAACCGAGTTCAGTTGCAAGTTTTGCAGTTCAATATTCACCTCTTTGCATTTAGCCGCGAGACACGCAAGAGAAATGCACAGAGAGGAAGTAGGAATTGGTCAACCTCGATTTCGCACCAAGTCCAAATTAAAGCCTTACAAATGCCAACATTGCACAAACGCCTACAAACACCCATCATTACTCCAACATCACGTGAAAACGGTGCACGACCAAGTTCGAGAAATGTTTTGCGACAAATGTGGACAAGGCTTTACTCGCCGTCATCATCTTAACGATCACATTGCAGTTTTCCACTCGGATACCAAGAGAGTACCTCAAGTTTGCGATATCTGTGGAAAAGAAGTGCCCTCTCAGAAAGGTCTTCGATCTCACAAGCGTCGCTGGCACGGGACAGAATCAGAAAGGGAAAAGGAAAGACAGAGAAATGGTCCTCAGAAGTGTGCTCATTGTGGGCTGAGGGTACTTCATTCTGGTGCTATAAAGAAGCATACTCGTGAAGCACATCCGGAACTTTATATTCACATGTGTTCAAATTGTCCTCAAAAGTTTATCAGATTTAGTGGCCTACTCGCTCATCAAAAGCTAAAGCATTAAACCAATTGAATTGTCAAAAAGTCCGTTGTTTATCGTGCAAAGGTGCACAATTAAATAAATTGTGCTCCATTTAAGAAAATCTGTGATTTAAATGTCAATTATAATTAAAGTGGCACAAGTAGTTTTAAACAAAAGGTCAAACAATAGGCAGCGGAAATGCGTCATTAGACACATCAGTCAATTGATAGTGCAGCGGTATTTTTGAATTATTCATTTGCCCAAGGAAAGGTAAACAATAGGAAAATTATGTACATATGTATTGTTGTAGTTGTAAACTGTGAGTGAGAGAGGTCTTTCCGGCATTTATTGTTCTGATTCTGACTTTTAAGATTTATAACAATTGACAATGTATTCCGTTTGATATTTCATACGATTAACAACGATAAGTTAAATGCTTCTGTCATTTGTAATCAATCACCTAATTTACTACTTACTGACAACATTATTGTCCAACTTTGAACTTGTAATTAATTTAACAAGCATAAACCTGTCGTTGCTCTATGCCGGTTAGTTGGGTTACTTACAATTAGTACGATGGAGGATACATTCGTTAAAAGTAAACGGAAGAGGGTGTCGGGGGAAAGGTGCCTTATCTGCTCAAATCCATGTGATAACCCTCTTAAAGTTTGTTTGTCATTGGAAGCATTTAAATCCCTTGTGGGAAGCGGCAATCTTGGTGAAAATGAGTGCATGGGGATGCACTTGCTATCAATTTTTATTTTGAGAAGGATTCTAAATTATTCAAAATCCGACTGCGAAGATGTGTTGAAGAGGATGACTGGACTGAATCCTGGAGAATGGTTTCAACTTTGTGAGGATTGTTCTAAAGTGGTGGAAAAGGTTCTGGAAAGCTTACAGCAGATAATGGAATTGGAAAAGAAAGTTGACAAGTTGAAGAAATTAGCTTGTGGGAAGATGCAAGAGAGTTTACGATTGGAAGGGGGAAAGACTGGGGATCGTAAATTGAAGAAGATTTTAGCAAGGAATGTTATTCGGGACCATTTTCAATGTATGACATGTATACAGCATATATGCTTTTTTAAGTTAATAATGACAATATATAATGTTATACTAACGAGTCTCTAGTCTAAGATATATTATGTTGAAATAATAATGTGCTATGTATAATTACTTTATTAATTTTTGTCTGTCGTAGCTCAAAATGACTGTAAGAAAGTAGGAAATGGTTTTGAAAAAGATGTTGAAGAGTTCACAGTTTCAAGAAAGAAGTCACGTGCACGTCCTTTGATTTATGATGATGACAGTGACGGATCGCCTGACCCAGTAAACATTCCAGAATCAATTGTCAAAGATCTTAGGTACGCCCATGTCGCCCATGTTTAATATTGCTCTGACTTGTGGATATAATTGATCATTGGTCATAATCATATTGGTTAAAGGTTATCCAATAATATTTAAGGTCTGACATTTAGCCATTTATTTTTGTTATAATTCTGTAGCTCAAATGACTATTCAGAGGCGGATGAAAACGAGCCACACGAATACAAGCTTAGTAAAGCCAGCAAAAGGATAGATGCCATAAAAGCGCCAGCTAATGCATCTCAGAGCACCGAAAGGATCTGTGATCCCAAAGATATTTACAAACGAAGGAGATTGGAGCATCCAAGAATAACAAGAAAATCATTGAAAAAGGGATCAGCTAGATATCCTAAAAATTACCCAATTAATAAGTCAACGAGTGAGGCAGCTACTGGAAATCCAAGTTCAACTGTCCAGCCCTGCCTGACATTGCATTCCGAAGAGGATACTGTTATCCTGCAAGAAGAAAATATTTCGCAAGAAACAAAAGGAAATGCATCTATTGAAGCATTGGAAGGTAAGTAAAATGCGAAAAGTGTAGAAATATTTCAAAATAATCATTTCACTTATCACAAAAGCTCAAAACATGACGTGTAACGTAACAAATGTATTTTTGCAGTGGATTCAGCGCCTCTTCTCATTAAATCACAACCTGACTCTGACCACAACACAAGGAAGTTATACTTCCGATGTGGCAAGTGTGGCTTTGAGTGTTCCAATACGAAGCAAAAGACTCTCCACATCTCCCAGGTAAATACACGTAAAATTCACAAAGTTGCAATTTAAACTGTTCGAAAATGATTTGTTTTCAAAATTTTATTGTTAAATTATTTTATTACAGCACAGCATTGTAGACCATGTGGTGAAGAAAACCTCCGAAAACAAGTTCCAGTGTAATTTTTGTACTAAAGTTTTCTCAAGTATTGAAGCAGTCTCTTCTCACGTGAAAGATAAGCACACTAAGGCAATGAAGTGGAAGCCGTATAAATGTCATAGCTGTGAAGATTCATTTAAATTTCAAGCTGGTCTCAATGCTCATGTGAAGCTGGTTCATGAAAACGTTCGGGAGATACAGTGTGAAAAATGCGGTGCTGTATTTCGCAAGTTTGCAGATCTTACTGGTCACTATGCAGCGTTTCATTTGGAAAAGAAGGAGCCTGAAATTTGTGACTTATGTGGGAAAAGAGCTTCAAGTAAAGAGTCTCTTCAGAATCACAAGCGACGCTTTCACGGATCGACATACACAAAAGGTTAGATGCTGAGGGCCGTGGTGGGTCTACTATCTCATTGAAAGCTGACGCATCCAGCATTCCCCGTACTGATCGACTATTAATTATTAAAACACTTTTATAAGCATTTATGGGAATATATGTATAAATTAAGTCGCAAAAGACTCGCTCTATCGTTAGAATTGTAGTGGATACATTGTAAACATTTTTTAGGCCTTATAATCACTTTATTAGGTTAGGAAAAGGAAAATTTAACAGTGTTGATTAATGAGAGTCATGTTGACAACGAGAATTTACCTTCAATTAATTATGTATGTTTTAATCACAATAAATAGAAAAATTCTTCCATGACGCGTTGGGTAGAAAGTTTCCACAACACTATAAATAGATATGTAATAGATTTTATGTATTTAAATTCTACGGATAGGATCATATTGCTTCAATGGACAAATATCTTATTCAGATTAAGTTAAATTACGCATAAAATTGACAAGAAAAAAAAATATTTAAAAAAATACAATATTTTATGCATAATTAAACATGTAATATTATGTTAAAGATAAACTTGTCGAGCTAGACAACCACTTCGTAATCTCTAAACCGTTAATTCCAAATTGTTAAACTTCTCAGCATCGTAGAATGTCGCTTTAACTTCCCGTCCACCGAAGTATCGTCTATGCAAATCGTTTATCGCTGCAAAATGAAGATACAAAATTTAATACATGAAATATTTGTAATTCTACGTTACATTTATTTTTGCCTACCTCTGTGTGCTGCATCAATTTCAGTAAATTCCACGAAAATCCTAATAGCATCTTCCGAGTCGACATCAGGCATTTGGAATACGGTAACAGTAAGGAGTGTATGTCGTAGGTAATGCAGCTTCCTCACTATCTTTTGACTCTTGAGATGTTCCAAGTTGTGCAGGGTCAATTCTAATTTCATCTTCGTCGTCAATATACGAGGATGCTAACGATGATCCCAGAAAGCCAATCGGATTCGTTAAAACTACTCCTTCTTTTGGCATATCTTTCTCGTGAATGATTCTTCCTATCCTGTGACTAGTTTTCTCCACCTGAAGCAAATATACAAGTAATCAGCGATTCATTCATACAACCTTGTTTCCTTTATAAAATAGAATTCATAATAGTCAGTCAGAAATGCTACCTTTAGAGCAGTAGACATTCCCTGCTCTTTTCTACCCAGACCTTGTCCTTGCTTGTAACCATACTTGGCCATGATCCTTGCCGCGGCCGTTACTCCAGATCCCACTCCTAATCCTAAATTCGTTCCAGCTCCGCTCCCCGGCCCAAATAAAAGTTTAGTGGCAGGTTTGTTGGCTGGGGATTTAACGTCGTTATCATCTCCGTACTCAGCACTAACTACAGATTGCATTTGTATTAGTGACGGTGGCGGTGCAATAGCCACTCCACCTTTAACCTCCCTTTCTCGCTCTTTTCTTGGAGAAAAATCTTCTTCTTCATCTCTCTCCTCAACTTCAGTTCTTCTCCTGCTTTCATTTTCCTCTGCTTCCTTATCTCGCCGGTCTCTCAATTCCTTAAGGGCCCTTTCATAATCATTGGGGTAGACAGGATCATACTCGTTGTCAAATTGCCACTCTGGATCTACAGACATATATGCCGAAACAACCCGCAACTTCCCCTTCTTATCTGTTTTTGTAATTGTAGTTGTGGAGGAATACGGGAGTATGATAGAGGATGTTAGTGTTCCTCCTACAGAATCTTCGTCATTATTTTGTGCAGCAGCTTTAGCTTTGAGGTCAATCACTGGTGCCATTCGAGATCCTGCTGGCTGCTTCCGAGGAAGATCCCGTTTTGGCTAAAAGAAGAAGGGCAAAAAGTGAAAATGAAACAATGAATTATGAAATCATGTGACATTGATCATTCATGACCGATGATGAGTTAATATCATGTAGCACTAAGGCTTATTCGTTGAATTAGTAAGTCAACTGTACCTGTGACAATGTCGCTTTCTTAAGCTGCATGTGTGACTGAAGAAATTTGATTCCAGAAGCCCATCCTGACATACTTTCGGACTTTTTGTCGGTGGTATGAATATCGTCATCGTCATCGTAAAGTGACATTTTGACTTTAAATTATCTTCTTTCGAACTTGATTAGCTATATAACGATTCGGCAAATTTGCGTCAGCTGTAGTTTTAACTTTGTTTGTTTACTTGTTTGTTTACTTGTTTGTTCAATTTTTACTTAAATATGACACAACCATATATTATAACAATTTATTAAAGCAATCAGCATCCCACGAGAGGTAACTTTTCTTCCTTACAATGTATAACAACAATTACAAAGTTTAATTGAATTGCACTAAAAAAAACGCACATGTGATGATAATTCCGCTCACTATGATGAAAGTTGTGGATTAGAATGAAGACAGGTCAGGTGACTCATTATCATGTATCATAAGTCTCACTGTGCCCACAATTGCAGCGGAGTTCTTGAAATATGCATAATTTACACGCTGAACATAAATAGTAAACAAATTAAATTAATTAATTATGGAGCTAATTACATATTAATAAAAATGTCAATTATTCTATTTGATCTAATTTGGGAAGGGATAATCACTGCCCTGAAAATGGTTCCATAAGTGTGCACTTACAGTCTATTTTTATTTTGAGGAAATTACTTAACTATCCAAAGGCAGAATGTGAAGATTTGTTGATGAATGGAGTGCATCCTGGGGAGTGGTTTCGACTATGTCCTGGAATGTTCTGAAGGGGAAAAACAGGCTCTGGACAGTTTTTAGCAGATTGTAAAATTGGAAAAGAAACTTGCCGAGTTGAAAAAAATCTAACTGGTAAGAAATTCCAGGAGAGTTTACGCTGGGAAGGGGAATCCGGTTGGATTCGGCCAAAGGGGGGGCAGTAAAATTTTTGGTTTTCTGGACCGATCTCGACGAGTAGAACATTTTTGGTTTTCAAAAGAT
>JAHZNA010004076.1:0-12107 GCA_027743935.1 Sinodicranocentrus sp. ZH6
ATAAGCACCATAATGGATATAAAAAATGAGAGGAAGCGTATTTGTCGATGTGCTTCGCTGCGGTTATCAAGTTTCATGCATGTTTTTCAAGACGATTTGTAAATATGCATAAAAAAATATCCGTAATGCAATTCAGCATTTTTCTGTACTTGCATCGTCCTTCCTTATCATATAGTACGTGTTCTTCAATTCACAAGCTGGACTGTGAGTGGAAGTGGACTATGCCCTGTATACTTTTTAGTTGATTAGAATGTGTTTGCGGGGACGTTCTGAACAGATGTGTTGATCATGTTATTTGAGAAAATAGTTGGATTAACAGAAATGCTTCAACATCAGTAAAAGAAGGGTTCCATTTCCAGTTCTATTTGGAGGATTAAAATTGCAAATGAATGAAAATTTAAAATTAATGCTTAACGTGTACCCTGGTATATCACCGCGTATTATTTGATAATATGTCGAAGTCTACATGAATGGCTGATAGTGATGATGCAATGGAATATTTAAGTGTGACTGAACTTGCATCTTGCATATGTTATGCCTAATTATGCAAAATGAATATGAAACCAAGAAAGAAAAAGATGTTGATAAAAATAGGATATTTTCACTGCGAACTTGTGACTACCGCATACATTACGTTGAACAACTACGCCATACGCCATGCGTTTCTCTGGCTTTACTCATTTTTTTGTTATGCTTCTTCTCGCAAGAAAACAAAACTTTCAATCCAACAAAGATTCCTCAGTTTCTCTCACATCTTCTGCATGAAAAGGCGTATTTACAATTTTATGTCCTGTCAAAGACGTAAACTCTCTTCTCCTACTGTGTACTGTGTACCTAGTGAACAAGTTCAAAATCGAGAGTTGAAAAATAAACTAAATCTACGCTGAGAAGGATTTTGAGTATGCATCCCATTTGGAACACTATACTACGCACAAAATATGTTATTATAGGACATGTTGTGAGAGCATGACGAAATAAGCTAGGTAGTAAACTTCTGATTTCCAATAAAAAAAACCTGTGCTCATCTTTTCCGAGTTGCTGAGATATAATACTTCTTTCTACTCTTCTTCCTCGGGGGGAAAATCCTGTTTGAAGATCTCCTCGGATGATATCGGACTCAGGGAAATTACGAACCCGGGAGTGCTCATAATACAAAAATGCAGAGTAAGCTTTGGGAAAGCCTTGAAAGTGAAGCATCTGGTGAAAGCTGTTGCATACATAGAGCATCATTAGTACTCTGAGTTTGAGACAGGTGACTAGAGATTTTATTTTAATGTACAAAATATAATTTTCCAGAGTTAAGATCAAATGTCAAAATGAGAAAAGGTGGCGGAGGTGGGATCTACAGTAGTGGGCCAGGTTCAGGACTAATACAAACGAATATGGTGCAACATCATCCACAACGAGGCAACGGCGGTGGTGGAGCAAGAATTTTCGTTTCCAGTCATCAACCTCACCAGCAGCAAGCAGCAACAGGAGCACAGATGGGCCCATACGCTGCCACGGCGGCTGCTGCGGCTGCACTTCATCAAAGTGGTATTTTGCTTCACCATCATCATCATCACCCTCATCCACATCATCACCAACGACCTGGACAGTTTTCGTCGAATGTGCCTCCAACTGCTGGAGGACCTTTGATCCCTAATCAGTTTCAACATCATCCACATCCTCATCAGTTTGGACCTGTTGCATCGGGTCCCAGTTCTGTGGTCAATTCCCACTTCAACTCTGTTCAACAGTCGTCGTCACCTTCAGTGGGTGGAGGCGTCGGCGGCTCTGGTGGTGTCAGTGGAGGATCTTCTAGTCATTCGAATTCAGTGGGCAGTGGAGACATGCCACCTGTAGAGACTGTGGTTGCTCGATTAGAAACTGCGTGCAGGCTTCTTCATGGAATAGGTGGTAACAATACCAGGGTAAATGAGATTTCCTCTGAGATCCAGATTTTATCTGAAGATCTTAGAAGGGTAGGTTCCATGTTGGAGAACACATATCCCGAGGTGCTTGATAGGGTTATGTCATCCATGAGAGACGCGTCTGCTCAGCCATGTTTACCTCCATCCCTTCGTCTTGCCATTTTTGAATTAGTGGAGCTCCGAGCTTCCAAGTGGATGCTTCCCAGTGATAGCTCTAATTACTACAGACAGCGCAGGAATCTAAATGTAACGGGTCAAAAACGGACCTTTTAGAGTTTCAAATTTATTTATATAATTAAATAACAATTAATGTCATCGGGGTACATTGAGAAAAAGTTGAATCTTATCACAGGACGCTACGGATGCAATTGAAGAGCGATCCGGAAGGAGTAGTGGCGCTGGGAATAGTAACGTTAGCGTGGTCGTTACGAATTGCACCGGTGGTGCTCCAATTAAACCTGAGGCGATTTTTCCGCCAGGTGCATCACCACCTTCTCAACAATCCACTTCACCGAATGTCGTAAATATGGAAGCACCAGCAAAAACTTACCGAGAGGAAATTGTCATAAAGAATTCTGATTCTGGAAAAGGTAAGAATATCTCAATGAGCTCTATAGTTCCATTCAAATAAGCACAATTTAAAAACAGAAAAGTGACATTTTAAATGGAAAATTGGAATAGTGATGGGCGTGAGGGGAAGAAGGGTACATACGATAGAGGCATTAGCGGATTGTATTATATCATTCTCAAAAGGTTTGTTCTGTTCCCGTCATGTGAAATATATGTATGAATGATGAATGTTTCATTTTTAAAGTGCAATATAACAACATCCTTAAACACTGATTGTTCAATAATTGTTTTACACTAATAATAATGCGCTACACAACGTATAAATATTTTACTCGTGGTGTATTTACTTTAATATAATCACTAAAAGTTTCAATTCAGTAAATTGTAAACTAGTACATGTTTGGTACGCCATATACCTCTTTAATCCAAAGTTGAAACTATATATCATCATTAATCACGTTGTTTTTTTATATGTGTTGCATGTTTCGAAGCAATTGTGCACCTTCACTAAATTGAGTTTGCAAATTTGGGTCACAATCTAAATGTAAAGTTAAAATATCTTTTGCAAATCTTTACATTTCACAGTTGCTCCAACGGCCAAAGAACGGGTTCTCTCTATTAATGGATATTCCCAGCAGTCAATCAAGTAAGTACATTTTGCTTTCATTGGAAGGTTAAAATTTAAAAATAATTATTAGGTTCTGCCTTGTATAAATTTATCATGCAAATTTTTTATATCAAAAGAGTCAAATCATAAGTTATTTGTATATCATTCTTTTTTGTGTTTTTCTAACGACGATCATTTTCATAAGTCATGTCATGAATATAAAGATGATAGATAATGCATGGAGACAAAAGTGGTAGTGGTAGTAGTAGTTTGAATGATGATTAATTCAAAACGAAATGATTATTTATCAAAGCATCATTGATGTGTTTCTTAAATTCTGTGAGAGGTTCGCGTTATGTGTATCGAATACCCAAAAGTAGCTAATACTTACTGACGTGAATTGTGATACACAAGTAAAGCATAACAGCCAACGTTTGCTTTTGCATGCAAATTATAAAAGTTGCGATTGGTGACGGTGACTAATGTAAAGTAATAAAGTCCAAATGGAGTGATATAGGGGAGTCATAAAATGTGAGCTAGGTCACAGTCACAGATAATAAGAAAGGAACGTTCAGAGCTAGCATAGCTTGTTTGGTACATTTTGTGCTAGTCTTCCTTTCTTTAAAAACTAATTAAGTTCTATTAGGTTGTTATAATGAGTGATGTAACCTGCAAATATTGCTTGTATACTTTTATATATTTTAAGAAGAGCGCGAGCAGCGCATTATAGTTGATAATCTTTTATTTTATCGAATTGAAGCAAGTCTGTGTTCAATTACGGGCACTTGATAACGTAGAAATGGATAAGGGGAAAACAATTGTCAGCATCACAAAGAGAGGAAAATCAGGCAAGTTGAGAACATTCGAAGTTAGCAAAATCACAGATCATAGTGAAGCAAAGAAATCAACTTTAATAGTAGATAAAAATCACTTTGTCTACGATTGGGAAACTTTTGGAGACTATCTTTCGTTTCATGACAGTGAATTTAGTGATTCTGACTCGGACTCGGACAAAGAAGGTCGTCACTATTTCATGGGTTCATCAGATTCTGAATCTGATTCAGGACATGCGGGGCCAGTGATACATTATTATAAACCGTAAATTTGACAGCAGCGATATAAAAATACTCATGCAAAATCATTACTTTCGAAATATAAATACACGTATACAATTCGAAGTATAAGTACACAGTCAACAGTTTTTAGTCTCAAATTATAATTAGCAATATTTTTGTGCTTAAAATTTCAGTTTGGCAAAACAATTAATTCAAGAGACAATTACTCGAAACGCTTCCCCAGTTTTGGAAGGAATTGTGCTCCCATCTACTTCATGTTCAGATTTTACTGATATGACTGGTCTGGACGAAAATTCAGAACTAGGTTCGGTAACAGCCGGCCTTAAAAGAATGCAAATTCAATCATCATCTGGAAGCAAACTTGATCATCACCACTCCTCATCGCACTTCTCGTACACTGTTACGCTCGGTGATCACTCGATAAAGATTTTGGGAGATGACTTGCAGTACGTCCAGGAGGCAAAAATGGCTTTGGACGACTACTTTCTTCAAAAATATCCAGACATGTTTTGCGCAAGCAATAGTATTGAGGATGAGGAAGAGGTGGATTTGGATGAAAATTATGTTCATCGCTATGATCGGGAAACTTTACTGAGCTTGTCTTCAGTGAGAACACCACCACCAGACTTTTCTCATTTGGAACCTGACATAAGGAGTCATTTGGTGCTCGAAGTAAGTATAGCGAAAGCAAAACCTTGATCTTTTGCGCTTTACTGACGATCTAAACCTGGTACCTGTGTTATATTTAAATTATTTCTCAGAAACGCCGTGACTTTGATGCAGAAAAATTTGCCAGAGAGACTGTCTCTACCTCAAATAATAATGCTTCAAACACCAAAGCCACCGCTGACACATTACCCGGGTGAAGAATGTTTCATAAAAACTATTTAGTAAATCCGCTGAATTGGACGTGACATGTACGCTATTTTAAAAACGTCATTAGTAGTTTTAGGGGCACCCCTACTACTACTGTCATTTTTTCATTTGTTATTTTATAATTATTACGTTACACGATTGAAATTTTACGAGGTATAAATCAGTGCATAACATTATATACAACAATATAATGATTTAGGTAATAGCAATATAGTGGGTACTACATGAAAGTTCATTTTTAATTATATTCAGGGGCGAATTAATATATTTCGATAGTCTAAAATTCTAATTCTAACATGTGCTTTCCAAATGTAAGAAGTCAAAGTGGTGCAAATCACGCGTCAATATGAATAAACTTGGTGCCAAATTCTATGTAACTTCAGATTTTCGATCAAGGTATTTTAATTGATCTCCATTAAAAAAGAAATCACCGAATCACCATTCATAATTTTGTAATATACAGAGACCTACGTCTTCAAGAGCACATATCATCATTTCACATCAGCCCGATTTTTAAATATCTACATTTCTGTTGACCCCATGCATAATGTCCTCTATCGTCTATCTCGTGAAAGATGAGAGAATCAAGCAAGACTCAAACATTTTTACTTGTCCAATGTTGGATATATATCTCATTCAAGTAATATCATCCGAACATCTCTCTAAACTAAAACATGCATGCATGGAGCACACAACAACATGCATTTAAAAAGTCCTTACTCTCTATCTAATCTACTAACCCTTTCCCTGCTCTCTCATATTGTACATCATACAGCATTAAGGAAGGATACATTTTTCCAACATAAACTCATGATAAATACATCCAGAGCAAGACCAGACAGCAGACCACAGTGAAAAACATGAACGATCCTTTTCCCTTTATATTTCGTTCTGTTGACTTGACGGGAGCAACGGGAACTCGTCTACGTACATTTGTTCGGCTTTTTGGTACTCTATTCATTTTTTCATTCCGTTTCACTGTACGTATCGTATATCGTATCGTATCGTATAATATGATATATCCACAAATCCCTTATATCCACAAAATACTACGAATTCACACTCTCACATACCACAACGTAAAGAAGGATGGTTTTTATGTAAAAAGTGAAGAGGAACTTGTACACACTTTAAGGGACATATAAAAGATCATGTGCATATAGGAACGGACACTTTTATACACTATTACAAATTACTTACAATTGGTTATGTTATATATTCCCTACCCTACTCGTGGTGAGACGGATAATAGTGAGACATGGATGTCCTTTAATGTACGGAATGGATAGAAAATATACCGAATACAGATAGTGAGTTAAGTCGGCTGAGGAAAAATCCGAGAGTATCCTTTTTATGAGCTCTCTCATATGTATATCCACAGTATCTTCCATTCTCCGTGTGTTTGTGGATAAAATGATGCTGAATGAAAAAGGACGAAAAGGGTAGTGTAGAAAGCATAGAATGAATAGAGAAAAACTGTTCAACTTACAAAACTTACACTTCTTCTGGCAAAATACTATTGGGTATATTCAGTATCATCATCATCATGATCATCAACCAGCATCATCTTAAAACAACCTTACAAGTAACTTTTAACAATAAAAGGAACACTTCTTATCAGATTGATGATGGTGTAGTATTGTATACCTGAACGGGGGTTTAATTTTAATGCAAATTACAAAATTACGCTGTGTAGATAGGAACTTTAACGGAGTTGTATGACTTACAAACATTCAACATTAGATAGGCTGTAATGAGGTTATTATTACAAAATTAAGAAGATTGTAAATATTTATTTGTAGTTAGCTAATTAAAGCTTGAAGGATATTTTGTGGGAAAATAGTTGAGTTCGTTTGAGAGAGATTTGAGAAGAAATGAAGAAGAGGAACTGATTATTATGAAATTTTTCGACGACTGAAAACCAATATTTACAGTGCGTGCACTCAGTTGGTTATCTGGTTGTTCCAGTGAGTCTGGGAGGCCTACAACGTTTTAATGTGACTGAATTGGTCCAAATGGCGTAGGCTTGTTTATCATACTATTTGTTAATGACTGGCGGGATTCCGCTTTGTTTACAGTTATCGGGTTAGCTTGTTAAAAGTTTGTAATTGAAGACTCATGAACAATCAACAAGGCTGAAGGAGATAGTATACACAACAATTAATTACAAATACAATTACAAATTTTCCGGATCGAAAATAATTAACCGACAGCATGGGGTAAACCTTAAAGAAACAACGCCGCCGGGGGTTAGCGAGTGCCGGTTTAAGGTCGCCTTTCCGCATAATACGTGGTGTTGACCAGATTCGAAATTAAATCCGTTCGCGTTGTTGGCTGTATTGAAAAGGCCGATACGCGATGCACAAAAGACGACAGTCTACTCTCTGAACTGATGAAACAGTCAAGAAATAACATCCCCGATTTAGCCACATGACTTTCTCAGCTTTAAGACATTGTAGACATTGTAGTCAGCTGTTGGAAGAACTAGTTCATGTTTATATAATTCATTTCTTGTTATCGTGATTGAAATGAAAGCAAGACATCATGAAGATGACATTTCAGTTCATCAATTTCGTCTAACTTCATTCATTATTCGATCGTTGTTGATTGTTGATTGTTATGCAATGATTATTACCACAAGTGTCAAAATTATTGTACAGCTCATGACGAGGAGCAACCAAGGACGAAGAAATTATGTATCAAAATTGGAATGGACTAAATTTTAAAAAACCGATTACTTTCAACCAATTTGTTTTTTAGTGTTTTTAGGAGTGTGTACTGTGTTATAGAGTTGCAAGTTGTAGTATTATTTACTCTTCTGGAAGTTTAACGTTGAACGGGTAGGAAATTGTTTAATATTGAAGGCGTTTAATGTACTGCCGCCAAATTGTGTAGACAAAAATAAAGTTGTAGCTGTAGGCAGAAGGAAAAAGCCTGCAGCTTGTTTTTACGTTTTGACATTTGCTTCTTAAAGAAATAACCAATACGCATTCAAGATGTCGGATATGGATGCAGTGAATTCCTTCAATGCGGAGGTTAGAACATATAATGCTTATTTAAGGACGGTTGAATGTTAAAACATTTTATTTTACAAATAGATCACCTGATGTTTTTGCATGTATTTCGCAGCTCCAATCGTTGTACGATGTGAAGCCTCCAATCTCAAAGGGGAAAATGACCTCTATCACCCGAGCGGCCTTAAAAGCGGTGAAGCTCTACAAACATGCTGTCCAAAGCGTGGAAAAGTTCATTCAAAAGGTTGTATAAAGCAAAAATATAAATAATTTATGGAGCCCGTTTTTATTTATTAAAATTTTTCAGCAATATTTTTTTTTTAAAAATTTGTTCAAAATCCTATCTGGGAGCAGATTCAAAACTCGAATATCGAGCTAGGTGGAAATAATATAAATAACTCTAGTGGAGGAGGGGGTGCAGCTGGAGCAAATTCAAATAATCAAGGATTCCAATCTGTAGTCAACAATTTACCTCCTGTGCACTTTAACAAAAAGTTACTGGACTTTGATTATGGCGAAGATGATGACGGTGGAGGTGGCAATGCTAGTAAAAATTCTGCCGACGTTACAAATTCTGCAGCTTCCAATCCAGGGCTGGACGCCCTTGGGAGCATATTATCAAACCCTGAAATTCTGAGGCAGCTACAAACACTTCAAGAACAAATGGCTGCTGCCGCAGCAGTAGCAGCTCAACAGCAAATGGGGCCCTCTTATGCCAATACCCCAGAGCAAGAACGTCAGCGAAAACTAGCTGAGCTCAGTAAACAAGAGGCTGCTTTTGATCAACGTTTAGCTGAAACAGTTGCCGTAAGTTTTCATCTGTTTTTTGTATATATTTTTGATTACTTCCTTAATGGTAAAGATGAATAAAATAAATCTGTTTTGTGTCTTGTAATAGCGACTGCCCTTTGCAAAAGACTGTGAGCTTCCACTTCCAGATGACTCTAAGGGTACTCCGAAACGAGGTGATGGAGTTGGGAGCTCGAGTACTGGTCATTTTAGTCGAGATCATGTCGATCAAAATTCTAATCAGCTTTCAAATCACAACCCAAATGTCTTGCTGCCGCCACCGTTTTTTCAACAATTAACTGAACAAAGTCAACAGCAATCTCAGCAGCACCAAAACTCTCAACAACAGCAGCAACAACAACAACAGCAGCAACTGTTAAATCTCTTTAGAAATGTGGGTAATAGCGGTGGTCCAAGTCAAAACCCTTTCGGTTTACCGATGCCATTCCCTATTCAAGGCGTCCCTCCCCCGTTTCCTCCGCCAGATGTGCCTCAAAATATGGGACTATATAATCCACCAACAGCTGGAATGGAAAGTCTGAATTCATATTCTGGTTTTGCCCCTCCTCCAGGTCATCATCATCTAAACAATAATCAAACTCAAAACGCAATTCAAATCAGTCAGAAGATTTATGAAGAGATCGACTTATGCGACGATTCCAAAGAAGCTGAACAGCAACGTGTTATTAATGATAGAGGAAGATCAAAAAGGTCAAGATCTCATGATAGACATAAAAGCGGACGTTCTCCTTCTTCCAGAACGCGTAGATCTCGCTCTAGATCTCGCAGTAGAGGTAGGAAACGATACAGATCTAGGTCTAGAGAAAGACGAGAAGAGAGGGAAAAAGAAAAGGAAAGACAGAGAAAAGGATTACCTACAATTAAAAAAGAACATTTATCTGTGTGTTCCACCACTTTATGGGTCGGACATTTGTCGAAGTTGGTTTCACAAGAAGAAATATCGGACACTTTTGGAGCGTATGGCGATATTATATCTATAGACTTGATTTCTCCGCGTGGCTGTGCATTTATTGTGATGAACAGAAGGCAAGATGCTGTGAGAGCATTGGATCGATTAAAAAACACGAAGCTTCAAGGAAAAACCATTACGGTATGCAGCCAACAGTATTTTACAAACGGATTATTGCGTAAACCCATAATGATTGTTATTGTTGAGATTTAAAATAATATTTACTTTTAGTTGGCGTGGGCTCCTGGCAAGGGCGTTAAAGGAAAAGAGTGGAAGGACTATTGGGAGGTAGGAGATGGCGTTTCCTACATTCCATGGATCAAATTACGAGACGACACCAACACTGAAGAATTTGAAGATGGTGGTTGCATTGATGAGGATGCATTGCCAGATTTTCTCAAAAGTAAATTGACTAGTTTTAAATACCATATCATGTTCATAATCATAGGAATGAAAGACTTGGTGTGTGAATTGAAAACTAAAATTGAGTTCGTAACTTGTAGATAAGCCTCAACCACCAGATAATAAGCCTATGGATCCAAATGCTCCACCTTTGCCTGACAACGAAAATAGTGAAGACAGTATAGCTATGCCGAACCCGCCGTTGCCTCCTACGGCATCTGTCGTATCTCAAATTCACGGATTATTGGGTACACCTGGTGCAGGTGGGATGTCTTCGCTTCTTGACCCTATTACACTGGCTGCAGCCGCTGCTGCTAGTGCGAAAGGTAGTGATACGGATGCTAGGAATGACAGCGGACTTCCACCGCCGAATTCGGTTGCACCACCATTACCCCCAGGACCGTTTGGAATGGGCCGTACGGAAAATATAGTATTTTAGGTCATTCTTTAAATGGTTTTCATTTCATGTGTATAAAACATGTTTTGTCGAAATTTCAGCTCCTGTAGGAATGATGCCAATGGGAATGAATTTAATGGTACCTCCACCCATGTTAGCAATGCCTGGATTTCAAGGAATGGCAGGTCTTCCTGGAATGTCTATGTTAGGCATGGGTATGGTACCACCAGCCTTACCAGTTCCTCCGTCAGGAGGACCTCTACATCCCATCGGCGCCCCAGGCCTTTTAGGGGAAATTCCTAACATGGGTACAGCACCTCCTAGTTTGGCAGCTGTTCTTCAGCCCCAGCAGCAGCTTAATGATAATCTCAATCTTAACAGTTCATTGAATAATGAAGAGTCGTCGTCGTCTGACCTAATGATGGAAGAAGTTAAGTGTGAGAGACCTAGAGGAAAGTGAGTAAAACTTCTTACTGTGCAGTCAAACACTGGCAGTTCTTTTATTTATATTTATATTTATCTATACTTGCCTTGACTGAAATGTGAGATAAGTTCGATGATTTGCCAAACATTAAATTATGGAAGTTGTTTGAGTGCAGTCTGAATTATCTATGTATTGATTGCATATAGTCACTTCCGACAAGTGGTTGATACATGCATGCATACAAAATCTGAAACATTTATGTAGGAAAAAAATGTAGAAAATTTATGTATGTATGTTGTAATTGTTTGCTGCACCAATAGGAAAAGGAGTAGATTCGATGACCCAGATGAGAAAATATCACCATCTGTTGACAATTCAATGGATATGTCAAACTCGCCTTCTCAGGATAGGTTAAAGGATGACCGACCAGTATTTGAAAGACTTAAGAGCTTAGCTGAAGGTAATGAAAAATGGGCTAATAAAAAAAATATTTGTACGTTTCAAATATTGTTTGTTCATTCCATTTTATAGAGGTTTATAAGGAGTTTTTTTTATCGACATTTAGGTTACAGTTTTGCAACAGACAAGTCAGCCAGCAGCTTATTAGGAACGCCTCCGATCGGACCTCGAGGTCCGTTGGATCACCATCTGCCAAACTCTCATGGGTTTAATCAGCCAGCACTCCTTCCACGTACTGTGCAATAATGATCAATAAATTACGTATTGTTTATTTTTCGCGAAATGTAAACGCTAACCATTATGTTGGCATTAAATTTTGCAGGTCCAGGTGCACCTCCACCATTATTTGGCACAGCAGACAATAGACCACATCAACCATGGTTCGACACCACAGAGAACCCGTTTTTGAATCCCAACCCCAGCAATCCGTTCGTTGGGAATCCTTTTATCCAGGGAAATATGTCTGAGAATCCATTTGAAATAGCAAACAGCAGAAGTGACGCAAATCCATTTGCGACCAATGATCGGGGCTCGTTTGGTGGTGGGCACCGTGGTGGACGGGGTGGTTGGTCAAGGGATACTCAAGATAGTTGGGCGGGTAGTCGTGGAG
>JAHZNA010004077.1:0-12950 GCA_027743935.1 Sinodicranocentrus sp. ZH6
TTCTTCAGCATTTTTGAAGGAGAATCAACTGTATTGCTAATCAACGAAATCTGACAGGTCCTTAAGGCCCTGAGGTTCAACGTTTAGGCATGTCAGCAAGATGACTTGCTTTATCTTGTTTTGAAAGGGAAACAAGACAAAAACTGCGAGGATTACAAGCGTAAAGTTATTTTTTATTAGTATTCGATTTCGAGAGTTGCATCAACACAATATGCATCCATTTTCGTTTGCACTACAGTTAGACATGCACGAAGGAGGAGTGGGATAGACGCAGAGAATAATTATGGATCCTCATACAAGAGATACGATGATATGCGATAAAAACGAGCCAGTTGTATTTTCTCTCATTGCACAAATATGTCAAAGTGAAATTAGCCATCATGCATCAAAAATTTGCTATACTACAGTACCTCCTTGTATTTCTTCTGTGACCATAGCAAATTACCTATGATTACCAAAGTTTGCTTTGTACATAAACGTCTTGTGTCATCAGGATGCACACTTTACTGAAGAGGAAGCACTACAAGCTCACAGCAGTCCGTTTAAAAGGAAAAGGGAAATTGGAGAAGAAATAAATGCTCTTAAAAATAGGGAACGACAGCTCTTAGAAACAGCAAGAGGGCTGTAAACATGGGAAAACATTTTTTTCTTGAATGTTTTTTTTGCTAAACCAAAAAGAAAACATGATATTATGCACGCTCCGTTTTTTTATTGCTAACATGTGCACTTCTGCATAAAATGCATGGAATTCTTGGTGCTCCACATCTACACAAGGAAAAAAATAATAATCTAAAGGAAAACTTTCTTCTTGTGAATTCTACCGTTCCTAAAAGGGCCAACCGCTTAGTCCTTTTCGGATGCACCATTAGTGGGAATTGTTATGCAATTCTCGTAAGATTTAGAACTACTTTTACGAGCATTTCTAAAAGCCAGTAGTGGCCAACTACGTCATTGCTGCATTATAAGGAGAGATTTATGGGAGAGCCATAAGCTGAAAAACAATATTCCTGAATACAAAAATCCTTTTTACAAGGTTGGTTTTTGGTGAGGATTGGAACAAAAACGCTATTGACCTACAAAGCCAATATTATGCAGGCAGATATCTTAATCATGTCGGCCATACTTTTTTTGGTTGGGTAATACAACAACAAGCATTAAAATAAAATAATGTCTGTATTATCTTTATTTCCATTTTCTAAGAAAAAGGGGAAAAACAGATGTTAAAATGGTACGAAACCAAGGATTTTTTTTACTATGGTAAAATAGAGTAGCCATTTGATGACACGTATTTATCCCCTATGTGGGTTGTTTCTTGTATTATGACACCATTCTCTACAAGTGAAACAGTTCTGATAAGAAATGGCATGTTTTGGGATGATAAAAATAATTATTTTCTAGTTTCAAAGTTTTCTAAGAGGATTACAACTACACGGGAGAGGAACAAACACAATGGGGTTACTCTAGACTCCACAGGTACCAAGTACGGTACAGTTTTTATTTCTGTTTTCAAAAACAACTGGTGGGTTTAATACAATGATTAGAAATTCTCCTATATTCGTATACTTTGTTAAATAACCTGGCAAAGTTTACAATAAATGCTAATTCTTGGTAGGTAGATAGGTCAGGAATCAAACTACTTCGAGAACAAAACTCGTGCCAAACGTAAGTATTAAATAATTACGTTAGACATCTCTCATCACGAACTATTTCACGCCTTACGTACTTGGTACGGGCACGAAGTTGACTACATTTAGTGCTTTTGTGCTTTTTTTACTGTCTACAAAAATAAAAGAAAGGGTTATAAGTACTATCCTCATCATTTCAACTGTGAGTGTAGCAACTTGATTTATAATACTTGACGAAGGCACAACATTTTTTTGGCATGATCCCTCTCCCTCTCTGAATTCTATTCGTTTTGACAGGTTAATATCGTTGTGTTGATTTTGTTTCAAGTCATTTTTCCCAACTTACTTGCTTCTTCATGCATAAAAGTGTGTAAAGCCAGATTAGACTATAATATCAACTATTCAAACCAAGGGTATTATTTTCTAAAGGCCATTGGGTTTGTATAGTCAACGTCAACAGGAGCGATGTCTTTTTTTGCATTTTACGTGTCGCTACTGTCGAAAGTAGAAAAGGCTTGGTTGAGCAAACATACAAAGGGATAAAGCACATGCATGGAGTAATTTCAGTAGAAAACCTATTATTTCCTGTATCTGGTCTTATACACAAGACACGACAGCAGGTAGAGTTTTTTTGCAAAGCAATGTTAGGAATTAGGAACACTAAGAATAGCGGCGGAATTATCTCAACTGCGCAGTATAACACAGTTTGATAGGAGGTCAGCGCTATTGCTCTCTTTAAGATGAGTAGACAACCTCGGTGTGCACTCTTTTGAAAATTTTTGGATAAACTGTCACAGAAAATAGGAGTTGAAGCTAATGGCTAGCTTTGAAAAAGAAGCATGAAGCATCTGAAGAGCTGATTTATAGACAGTGGGAGTAGAGCAATCTGCAGAATTGTACAGAGGGCTATTGTGTAAGTGTCATCATGAAGCTTGTATGATGTATTTTATTCCACAGGAAAGTTTGCATACCAATTTACAATGCTTTGCTGGAGCAGTAATGATATTTGCTTTAGGAAAAACTTTAACAAGTTTAGAATTACATATTACATACTAGAGAATCTAGGTCTCGATAGGTTTCCCACAAATGGGTTACGCATAAGTGGCCCTTAGCAACTCCAAACTTTGCATGACAGCTTGATAGCGATAATAATGATAATAGCTAAAGCTAACTATGTTAAAAAGGGAAGTTTTTGGGGTAAAACTTACTATTTCCATCGCTTTCATACGACGGTAAAACTTCCAATCCTGAGTTGTAATCCAGGCCACATATTACGAAATAGTCACAGAACCTGGAAACTGTTCCAGAAAACTTTAACGAGTTGTTCCGGCTGCAAGAGCCTGCCGTAGAATTGCCCACATCGGACGACGACGGGATCTCAGTCCCCGGAGGGACGTCACTTGCAACTTTACTTGTTTCTGGTTCCATACTTGTTCAAGTTATTTGCAAATACCAGCAGCAGAACAACAGAGAGGAGAGGGCTTCTCGTGGACGAATCCTGATGATGATGACCACGACCACCAATTTCCTTTTGTATCAGGCATGACACATCCCTCTTGTGGATATCGTACACACGGAAATTGCAAATCCGCCCGAAAATATTTCTCCTCACTTCACTTACGAATTATTTAGTTTCTTTTTATGAAAGTACTTTTCAGGTCGGAAGTATTGTTAAAATACTGTGAATTTCTACGATGGTGTACACGTCACAAGTTTATCAAAATTTTACGATGAATTTATCCAGACACTGCACGAACTCGTGAGTGGGTGTTGTTTATCATATTAGTAATCTTGCTTTTGATATGTTTAGTCCTTTGTGGCATCGTAGTTTGTTGCTTTTATCTTGGTTCCTTCGACGACATCCTTGGTCCTCGATGTTGTACACGTTGGAAAGGGTATGTAATTACGTCTTAGCTGTGAATATACACAAGAGAAAAAACAAAATTAAGTTGTAATCCTTAGTTTACATCTTGTTCCTTGTGTGTTGAAAAAATTAATAATGTATGATATCACAATATGTATGTATTTTCAAAGCTGGGATAGGGACGACTACTGGGAAGCTGGGATAGTCTTCTTGTAAGACTACACGAATAATTTGTTCTTGCCTGTTTCACGGGCGAGTAAAGTTTTATTTGGAAAAGGAACTTAAATTCGAAAGGAGTACTCCAGCTGAACTGCTTGAACTCCAGAGAAGATGGATATGCAGAAGGATGCGCGTATGAAAGAGTAATGTGGTGAGTGTGAGTATCTGCAGACCACTTTTAGTAATGAAATGTGGAATGGAAGGCATTAGCAATCTCTGTGAATCTCTCAATGTATGTTTCTCATCTCATCATCATCACAAGATATTTCATGTCGGCTCTAACGACGCTTCTTTTCCAAAGTGAATAGAAGTAAACTGATCTGATACTCATTCACTCACGAATAAAGGTCAAACTCGAGCCCACATTTCCAGAGATTCTAAGTTTGGGATAATATTTTGGTATATATGGACATGGAGGTATACCTAAAAAAAAGTGTCGTAGCTTTTTTGTCTTGCCCTCTGAGCAAAGCAAACATGCCTCTTTTCCTTCCTCCCTATTGATATTCATTCACGCATTACATCCATAAGCTAGGGAAAATGGGCAGAGTAGATGTATCTCCGTCTTTAACTCGTTGTAGCAAAGAGGAGCATTCAAGGATGATCAGAAAATAAGAGGGCAACCAATAAAATCAATCTTATCTTGTTAAAACACAAGATTGACATAAGCCTTGAAGACTTGGCCGAAGCTTGGGCACCATAGTCCATTGTGAAAAACATGGATGAGGGCACACACAAAGATATCTTTTCTGTTTAAATGCTTAACTCAGCGACAACACCACACAATCCCTGTTTTAGAGGGTTACTTGTCAAGAGCAGATGGAAGAATATCAAATAAAAAATTTGAAATGGCTATTACATTACGTTTTAATATTTATTCCATTTCTTCTTTCAACAGTGAGAAGGAGGAGGGCGGATGTGCAAAGAAAATAATAGCAAAAGCAGAGCTCTTTTTCTTGAAACATCTTTTACGAGTGAAATTGTATCCTTTACACAAAAGAAAGAGCAGAGAGGAATTTTCTTAATGTCCATGAGCAGGATTTATGTTCAATTATTCTTAGTATTTATATAAGTCAGTCTGGACACTTCTGTGATGACTAATATTTAGAGTGTCAATTCGTGTCATTTCTGTAAACTCCTTCTTCGCCAGTATCAACAAAGTCGCCAGTGTCGCCAGGACAGGGCTGCATTTTTTTTCCTTTTATCTCAAATAAAATATTTTTCTTGCAATTTTGACAACGAAAAGTAAGCACTTTATTATCGTCGTTTGCACTTTGAGCAGTGCTATTACTGTGTGAATGACTAATATTGTCATATGATTCCTACTTGACTTTTTCATCTTCCTTATATGCTTTTAATTTTTCCAGCCTTCTGCAAACTTTGGCTATTCGAAAAAGAAGCGGAAACGCAGATTGAAAAATGTGCATACTATTTACCTTTGCATATCATCCTTGACTTTGTGCAGACTTGTGGTATCTAGCATTACAATTGCTAACATTGACCATTTTTTTGAAAAAGTTTGCCACTATACTCATTTTAGTTAGACTGAACACGACTTTTAATGAGACTGAAATTGCCAAAGTTTTTCAAATAACAGTTCCCTTTCAATACCATTTCTCTCCACAGACACTTCCTACTTTTCGTTGACTCACCATTTCCCTAACAAAGTTTACATAAGCAGATAAAATGAGCTATATACAATTACACCTACACACACATGCAAAACATTCGTTTTTAAAAGCTTCACGTTTAACTTTTACGAACCTCTTTTAGATTAAACGGAACTGTAATTTGGGTAAACATTGCATAAATTAATTAAAAAACTGTGCTAATCCTCCTACACAGAAAAACCCACCCGACAAGCACGCCAGGTGGAATATTCTGAACGAACCATGAGGTAATTACTTTCTCAAAAAAGAACCCATAGCTTTAGTCGACGAGCCATGACGATCGATTTGTAAACATAATTCTCATAAAGTTCATAACAAAACTTTCACTTGAAGCGTTGCAGGAAGTTTTTAAAACGTGCACCTCGAAACGATACGACCTCCCTATAATCTTAGGTGTTTTTATTATTAGCTTTTAAGCATCTGCAAATTATGTACTAATTTCCATTCAAATTTTACAACTTCCATTATCACTCATTATAACCATGTTATCAATCAATAAACCGGCAAGTAAGTGCATTGAATTAGCTATGTTCAGATAACATGCAAACTCTTGTCGAATATTTTGTCTGCCCTTACGCCACGCTTCGGTAGGCAGGCTTGCCGAAATAAATCGAAGCTGAACTTGATAGAATGCTCCATTCGAAGGCCATAAATGCAGTTTTAATTTGAGATAAAGATCACCCTAAAAGGTTCAAGTTAGAGGTAGACCGAATAGCATGAGATAGTTTTTAGTTTTTATGAAATTATCAGGTTATCGCCTCTTAGCACCCTTTTATTATGGTGTCTTTTCTAGTGTTTGGAGGTAATAAAGATGATATCAAAAAAGAACATAGGAGTTGTTCTCGTGCACGTTATCTTTAGAGTATTTTATTTCTATCCTACTGAAACTGAGATTGAAGAGTTGCATGTACACGTGTATACTACCACTCCAAAGGCTTTTCAAAGGCATTAAAAGTGAGACGATGTAGCGTGTAGCCCGTTCCGCAAATTTTACTCTTTGTCACAAAATAAATTAAAGTCAAGGACCAGCACTGCCGTCGCGACATTGAAAGTAAATTGAGAATTTTGTGAAATTTACCTTCGTCACTTTCAAATCATTAGGGAAAAATTGCTTATAGCATATTTTCACTTTATTTTAGCAAAACATGCCCCCACAATGTGAGTATCCGCAGCCACAAATTCTAGCAAAGGCGAAAAAAGTTTAATATGCTGATTGAAAGCTCAAAATTCCTCATCTTTCAAAACCACACATGACAAATATGCACAAACCACAAAACCTTGCTCGATTGAACATTCCGTTTTTTGGTCAAGCTAGAAAACGCCTTTTCCAAAGAATAAATGTCCATATGTTGAATCGCATGTGTATGTTATGTAACTAATTACGCAGGAAAGGACACATAAGTATTAATACATATGGAATGCCAATAATCATGCCGACGATGAAAGTGGAAAGAAACCACTTACATTGTTACAACGTCACCCGACTGTGCAGTAAAATCAGTAATGCTAAAATACTCATCCTTTGCTAGTTCGGCGGGCTAGCAAGTAAATAACTCTAGGTGAAGTCTGAACACATTTCCCAAATAAAAATGTCACTTCAGCAGTCAGTTCTTCCAATGGGTTGAAACCAGTGCTCGTTTGGGTAAAAAAAGTGCTGATTCTAGAACGTAGAGAAAATTCTACACACCACCGCACCGCCGTCCTTCTTGGGTACTTTTCTTTTTTCCCGTTTTTTCTTGTCTCCTTCTCTCTCTCCCCAACCTATGCAAAAGAGTGTGTCGAAGGGAGCCAAAAATCTTTATTGGTTTCATTCACGCAAACCTCGTATTTTTTGGGCAAATGCATCGACAAATTCATTAGGACAGGGAGTTGAGGAAGAAAAGTTCACATTCGTCGTAATACTGAGTGAGTGGGAGAGCCCAAGTGGCAGCATATACTACATTTTTAACATTCGTATACGTGTCTTGAGGAATGTTGTTGCAGATAACCAAGAAGGGATAAAAAGCGAACGCCATGCGATGCCATTACTTTTGCCGCACGGCAATTCACCAAACGTAAACGCGGCGTCGACAAGGTCCTTCTTTACAACCTACGTGCATAATATGCACAGCGATCAAGAAAAGGCTCCTCACAAGAAAGCATATGATGGAGCTGAATATCGCGAAAAATGTGTACTTCCACTTTAGAGCGTGCAGTAGTGTATGTGGGTATTTGCAGATGTAAAAAATATTGATCAGTACAGGAAACGGCAGCATAGTAGAACCAAGTGCTAGTGGCACTCCTACTACGACTTCTCATTCATAATAGCGCTGGTTTTCTAGTATCCAACACACAAGCAAAAATAGACGTTTCTAATGCAACCTTGACTTCCATTTCAAGACCACCAAACTAAAAAGATTGCAATATTATATTACTACAACACTACTACAAACTCCAACTTCATCGTTCCAATCTAAAACTGAGCCTTGCAACTTACTTTAACTGAAACTAGGCTGCTAATCGCTGCAAATTTATCTCTGCTGCTGAGATTTGTTTTTCATGAGTGAACGCAGTCTAAAATTAAACTTGTTAAGAAAACTAACATATATTATTGTATTGCGTCAATTCTGTTCTTAGACTTTTCAGTAAAGTGATGTATGTAGAAATAAAAATGTTTGGAATAATTGTAGAATTAAAATGTAGCATAAGTTTAATCCAACTCACAGTATAGCCGTCTGCGCAAAATACTCAATAATTTATAGCATGCACTCCATTTATACGAGAGGTGGATACTTGAATGAAAACTGTATTATTATGAATATTATGTATGAAGTACAAACACATGTGGCACAGCACGCTATGTTCTGAAACGACAAGACCTCGATATCGACAACGACGGCCTATGAAAAGACAAATTATTAGGTCATCGATTTGCTTCGGTGGCAGTTGCACAAAATAAAATTTAGGTTTGAGTCTAGTCTACTTATGTATCGACGTACTAAAACCATTTTTTTCCTATAGACTAATTCGATTTCATAACCTTGGCTTTGCTTGTCTGCGCTTGGTCAATCTCCAATGTACAGGATACGTGTAAATAATAGAATATTGGATAAATTTCTCATTAATACTAGTTCTCAAGCTCCTGCGATGAAGTAAAAGTCATTTGGGAAAACCTGGACAATAACCTAGCTCAATGAACTAACCGAAGAAAGTATGGGATCACAAGAACTTTCCCAACTTTTAATTTTCCCTTTGGACAAGCTATTTTCGCAGGAATGATTGCCACTGCCTGTCAGACAGCAACCAGATTGTCAGATGTAATTTAGCTTCATTACTGGAAAAAACGAATGTCGTAAATCAATCAAAATGGTAAAACGCTATTTGAATTCACAATCCAATCAAGATCGATTCCATTATTCCATAACGAAACAAATGTTCAAGAAATATTCTCCAGTGGTAGTAGTAGGTTGACAGGGCTTTATTGACAGAACAATAACTCGTTTAGGAGTTGATTTAAATTGATCTAAAAGTTAATCTGAGAAGGCTGTTAGCTTCATCTGCCAAATGGTCGTGCTGAAGACTTCCTAGCTTCGTAGATTCCGCATTATAATTGCATCTTGAAAAACAATTTCCTTCTATTAGTCATCCTCATCATCACTCACGACTGGATCCTGACTTGAGTCATTTCCTTCTCTCGATTTCTTATCAAAATTATAATATGAGATATTTTATTTGATGCAAACTCACGTTCTCCCAACTGAAAGAAGGTGCAGTGAACAACCTGCAGAAGGAATTAAAGTATGGACAACTCATGAACAAATTATACCACATTCCATAGCATTTTTATATTCCTTTTCCTAGTGTGGGACTCAGACAACCCTTTTTGACTTTGACAATTCAGGTAGCTCTTCCTCGACACGAACAGTTTTGTTTTCCTTTATAACTTGTGCCAAACTGCAATCTCCATCTCCCTAATGACTTCATGCTACCTCATTCCTGCAGAGAAGAAGGTACACCATGTAATATACCCAGAGACAAGAGGACAGTTAAAATGCATCCCAGTCGGAATGTCGTAAATCACAATTTAGCCAGTATGTCTACCACTTCGTTACAAAGCAGAAAAAAACAAGGATGACGGTGGTCGTCGCACATGCCACGACTACGACACAGGACAGCGTACACTTGTCTCACAGCAAAACTCTCCAAGACAGGTATGCTCAGTTATTATCATCTGCAGCAGAATAACTCAAATAATCGCAATCAGTCAAGTTGATTCCGGAAGGAAAGGAGTCATTTAGCTTCTCACTCATGCAAGGAAAATATCCTACGTGCGGCTTGCCAAAAGCACAGCATGACCCACAAGATAAAGCTTGTGTAAACATCTCGGTCTCTCTCTCCTTAATTTCATGGATTACATATTAGGTATCCACATGCGCTACACATTGAAATAGTTACACATTACCAATATAATAGAACAGACTAAATCATCAAAGCATGAAATCGTTGAGTAAAAGAGGAAGAACTCAGACTGACATTAACTCTCTAGGAACGAGCCATTACAAGAGTAGGTAAATTAGAGAGTGTTACACATGCATGTTGTTTGTTACATCCTTACATCTCTCATAAGAACAAACAAAAGCTCTCCCCTTGCCCTTCCATATTAACCAGGAATACAAATCTTCAACCAACAGAATCGCAATGCTCATTACTACTTAATTGAGATGCGAGTGGAGCACAAAGTATACACGAGTTGGGGTGTAGTTAGCAAAAAATATAGTTTGTGATGCTACCACTGCCTTGTATTACAAGACATTTAATTTTTTCCACCATCAACATTTTCTTTACCCTTGCCTCTCAGCCCTTGTAGCTTGCTTGCTTGCATTTAAAGGGTTTACAAAGTCATGTACAAAACAATGTGGATGACATAAGAGTTTACTGATTACAAAGGAATTTGGTAACATTGTGGCCACTATGATTATATGTGCAACCTCATCAAATCTTTTTTTCAGTGTGCTGCATTGAAATCCACAATACACGTGCTCGCTCGTTTACCTGTCTCCCTTACTTTCGTTGGATGCAATAGCAAAAAAAAACACTGAAGACTAGCTACATAATATAAAACCGCATTTTTGTTGTCTATCAGTGCGAAGAAGGTTGTATTAACATCCCTGCAACGATATCAAAGGATTGAAAAGAGGGATATGATGATGTGAACAAAATGCACTTACGATAGTACATTATATCTTGTACAGCTTATCTTACAATAAGGCTAGCTTCTGTCTGAAAATTTTTTCCATGATAATACGAAACTTCTCCGTTTGTCATTCTTTGTAAAAAAAATGTACGGAGCTCTTCATTTACTTTGCTCACAAACCAAGAATAAAACTCATTTTGTAAAAATATCTTTGCACTTATTGGAGCCGACGGTAGTTACGTATTGCGAAGGAAATCTCCTTCAAATTGTTATCCTTTTTGTTGCTAACTGCATTAGAAAAATACAATGAAACCGCATGCAGACTGTGTTGCGTTGTTGCGTGTAATTCGACAAAATTTTGAACAATTTTTTGTACTATACTATTCCCCAGGTATGTTTAATGTACCTTGAATATAATTGTGAATATTATAACATTTTATCGTCCATGATGATGAGATGAGATGATCGATTCAAATTATTGTACAAGTTCCCCCCAAAAAAGCGAACTCTTTCTTAATCTTTTTTTCTCTTACATTAGTATTATCTCTCTCAGTTGTTCCTTATCTTTGATGTAATACAAGTAAAGGGCTAATCTCGATTTTTATTTCCTTGAGAAGTTGTGAATAAGATTTGGACAGGTTACTTGAGTTTGTATGCATAAAAAAATATTGCAAAATACCGTTTTAACAATAATACAACAATATTAAGGAGGGAGGATGGTTGTGATTCAATAAAATTAAACTACAGTTACGCTATGCATAGTTTACTGCATACATAATTTCATGGGTTGTTGATGATAATGACACCAAATTGTGTTCTCGATTATCCCTATATGAAAAAATGTATAATAAGTAGCCTGCAACCTACTACAATGATTGACTCGTGCGATGCCTATTGAAGTGCTAGCTTTAGTAGTTATCTTAATCAGTGCTTGATAAAGTTGACAATTGATAATTGATTGTGAAATGGAGTATGACGCTGGCAAGTTCAGTCTAGAGTAATTCTTTAAGGATGTCAACTCAAAATTTTAGCATGTAGGAAAATAGAAACATGCAGATGATATACGTACATACATGCATTTTAAAGTAGGGTTTTACTTTAGGAAGGGGAATAGGGATAACAACGTTCATATTACATTTAATGTACAATAGCTCTTTCTCCAGGGTAAGCAGTACGTATATTTTAGATGTAATTTTCATCCTCGCAATTAGCGTTAGTTATGTCAGTTGGGAAACCCGAAACCCGAATCCCACTTCTGGGAACGGCAGAAGCGGTGAGCAATCTATTGGAAAGGATCATCGCCATCCAATCTATCATCAATTAACGACGGCGAAGCTTTTGCCATTAACACAAAAAAGTTTACTCATTTACATCCGCCTTTTGTGTTAGTTTCAGAGCCATGTTTTCCGTTTTCTACCTTTTCCGAACGCCGAACGCTATAAAGTGCAGAGCAAATTTATATAATTATACAATACATACCAGTCAAACACAACGTGCTCATTTCCATCCTGCCATTAGAGAAACTGTTATTGTTATCGATCGATTAGCGTCGACTCATGTAGGCATGTCAAAAGACCGTATTTCTTTTGCAATGGAAAATGATCTCACCTCGTTGATGCTGCTCGTTTTCATTTCAGGTTTGATGATGTCGTTTAAAGCTCGCTCGTTCGTGAAACAACGGAAAGGAATTGTGCTGACGCTGCACCAAAGTAAGAAACGAGCAACGGTAGGAGAGGTAACTCATAGTAAATAGAGCAAAACAACCGAGGTTGGGTACAGTTTGGGAAGAGAAGAAATTAAACGACTTCCGACAAATATGAAATAAAAGATGCAGGATGGCAATATTCGAACTCGAAACTTTGCAACATTCGCTCAACTAGATATATAATATGCCCAAGTATTTATAGGGCTTGCTTTTTGCATCACTTATATAAACACAATTATTATTTGAAACTCCTAATATTCGAGGCAAGCAAGGATACAAAGGAGAAATGGAGGAAGAATCCCTACGAACTTTATTAATATTTTCGGTGTAGAACGGTCTTGCTTATAAACACAATACATGTGCCTTTACCTTTCGCGTTTATCGTATTATATTTCATTTCAATTACTTCCTGTTCTCACCTTTGTACATGAAACATGACTACCGTACATTTGAAAACTCTATACAAATAGCTCCGACTGCCAAGAACTGCATAGTACAAGAAATGCGTTTTAATTATTACAAGTTTGATTTCCTTGAATTAAAATGGAGGAAACTGATATCTCGAAACCAAACAGTTTACAGATGAAATAAATGAATAAAGGTTGGTTCAGACACAAAACTACAAAACAAGATAAGAGATAAGACGGTGTAGCGATAATGGAATCCAAAAACGTTGTCGGATTCAGATGTAGGATGG
>JAHZNA010004078.1:0-49236 GCA_027743935.1 Sinodicranocentrus sp. ZH6
TTGACAATTTTTCAAGAGTATTACATGCACTCAAATTCAAAGCAATACAGAATAAATTCTCTCCACTTATCTGATCAGCTTGTAAACTGCTTACGGACGTGTTTGTGTTAGAAAGGTGAGCATATTGTAAAATCGATATAACAAAGCTACAGTAGTGTTCACTGTCCTTGAGGTAAACTTGGCATTCCGGTAACGAGAGATGCTAAGCGTATCCTGTATGAATGACGTTGTGTAAGTGTATTTTGGTTTTCTGATGGGATACAGTTTTTTAAAAAATATGTAGTAGTACGCAGTACTTGTTCACGTCGACTGCACCAGAGTGAGACCAAGAGCTTAATACATGAAAGCGGAAAGTAGTTAGATAGTTTTGTTGATTTTGTGAGATTAGGGTATTTAAGGTACGGAATCAGTGTGTCGTAGAGTGAGCTATTTTGCAACTGGATGCCTGATAAACCCCTAAATTACCTTATATTTCACAAAAATGACCAGCTGACGATTTCCTGCCTACGGACGCTGTTTTTATTGGCTGGTAGCTTTTGTAGCAGTCGTCGTTAAAGACATTGCGTGCTCGTTAGTTTAACTTTAGTTGAGAATAAAGAACAAAACGAGAGCACATGGGCGGTGTTTAGGCGGCTATCGATAATGAAGTAGTAATCGTCCAGTCGTCATTATGCCGTTTCAGGATTTCATTAAGTTTTGATAAATTCCAAATGTAGATATTGTATCGTTAGAGCTTTTATGGATTTCAGTCCGCGACAAACCGGGCTCACTCCGTTACATCTATTTTCTGTATTTTGCCGTGTCATAGGAGAAAGTCTGAAATAGCTGGTATTTATCGAATATCTGCTTACTTACCAAAGGTCATTGGCACTGTTAAATTTATCTACACGCTTACTTTTCGAAATTATTATGTTTCTCTCCTTCAAATAATATGTTTGAAACTAGTGAAAAAGTATTTAGGTACTTAATTACTAGTCTGTATGCATTTTTTGTAACTAATTAGTTTAATCAAAAATGTTTCCAAGATCCAAGCTCGTATTTGTTAGCTCACAAACCGTTGTCAGTCGTGGAAATCCAGATATGCTAATATACAAGGTTAAGTAGAAAACGTTATGTGCCATTGTACTTGTAAACAAGCAAACCGACAAGTGCATACAAATGAAATTAAAAGGTCAATTTCAGAAGTTTTCAAAAAACATGGCTTTGTGGTGGAATATTATGAATATTCCAAGTTGCAGTAGCTATAATATGCATAGTATTAATGAGAAAAAGGGTTGGGATGTGAAATCATATAAATATAGGGGAAGCAAATGCACAAGGGTAGTTATATTATAATTCAAGTCGCAACGCAGTACACAAAATTGTTTATGTACTTTTGTCCCCATACGCCTTTTTCAGCCAGTGGTGTTTCATATTTGCGTACCGTACAAATTTACATAACGAAAGCGAAAAACAGAAAGAGAAAAGATTTTTGCTAGCTTGGATAGCGAAACGTAAGCATGTCAAGGTTTTCGCTGATCACCTAATTGCATGACCTACACAAGTTGGATACATTTTAATTACAATAAATTATGCAGCTCATTTATACAAAATTAATGGTCCGATTCACGCTTTCCGTGACACAAACATGTGCTTTTTATCAAAATGCTACAGATTCCAGGAATTTTAGAGTGCCTTGTGTTGTTTGAATTACATTTCATTCGTATTTTATCTTGGAAAAATGAACTAAAAAACAAATCTTGGCTCGGCTTTACCGTTTTGCTGAAGGTCTTTGTAATGTTGAGATAAAGGCTGCGTTGAACTGTTGAACACCAACATGCGATTTCCGTATATCTGCACCTGTAATTTTACTTCCGCTTCTTTTATTAGTTTTTGATTTCATTTTGATCTCCAAAATAAAATATGTATGTCGAACGAGAAATGAGGTCTGTCCATGTGTAGCAAAGTCAGTTGTTACTGCATCGTTTGCAACTTTTTACTTTGTCGCTACTCATGCTCTTTTCTCTCTCTTACCAGAGGAGAGGCAATTTATTGAATCTTATTGCCATTCTAGTCTTCTCCAGGCATCATCAAGGGAAAAACTTTTTTTCAAATTATTGAAAATGAATCCAATGGGATAGGAGCTTGGAAAGAATCTACGATTGCTGATCGCTATCGTATCATTTGTTCCGACCTGTACAAGAATACATTATCTTCAAAGTGCCAAACCAACTGCTCATATGTTTGTATGCTCATAGCCATGTTTGTATTCGAAACAGGACGGAAACGGGTGAGCAGGTAGGCTTTTCGTTATCATGTCAAAGTAGCACTTTAACTTTTCCTCGTGGATTGCTGTATCATCAGGAAGAGAATGATGAAGATCATCAAGAAAGTTGTTCATAGCTCAGGAGGGAAGTAGAAACAAAAAAGTAAAAAGGCACAGTCGGATAACTCTATTACAGTAATACATTGTTGAGCACAAAGCACACATCCGTGGATGCGCAATGGAGTATAATGGGGAAGAAATTGACGCTCTTTCGTGGAGAAAAGACACGAGGAGATGAAATACTTTCTCAAACTTTGCTCCACTCCTATTTCACCCACCAAATATCATCAAATTGAGGAACTTCGTCTTACATGTCAGTCCATAGTACTCTTAATTCAATTAACTACTTTTCCTTGACGCAACAGGCAATTACATTCCTTTTGTTCAATATTGAGTACTGGACGCACTGGAATTGGAGTCAATGTGACTAGAATGTAGCATAATATATAGTTCATGGATTGGATAGTTGTCAGGCACTGTAGGAGTTCATGAATCAAATGTGATTGTGCCACCTAAATCACGCTAATTTAGCGAGTATGCGTAATTTGTAAATGGGTGTAGAGTACAGGTGATTACCACCAATAGTGATGGCACTAACAGTCTGACTGCAGCCATACTACCATTAATGTCACCAACATCCTCCCCCCACCCATTATTAGGACAAGTTCTACGCAGCGTGGCACTGCAATCTACTCCCGCAATGTCATTCATTCTTCCGTCATAAAGAGGAACTTCCACCTCTTCTGCAAATATGACAGCGATGCCATACAATTACTTCATATAGCTCTTTTTATTTGGTGTAGCTGTAGGTATATGTGAGATAAAACGACATCAGATTTCTCATGGTAATATAAAGTTCGTGCAGCCGTGAAATGACAAGTTGTGAACATGAAAGGATTGAAGGTGATGATGATGATGGAGATTCAGTCAGTGTAGTAGGGACATAGTACAATGTGCCACGCCATGTCTCAAACTCTCAAGTGTAGGTATCGTGTAATCATTACAGTAAAAAAAGAGAGAGAGCGGTTCGTATAACTTCACTCTCTGGAGACATATCAGGGAAACATTACACCTTCAAAAACCTGTTACAACTTGATGGCATTTCATGTCATAAGCGATAACGCAGACACGTCTGTTGACTACGAGCATGTTGTATGGAAGAATTATATGTTAAATCTAACGGAAAATAGCCCGAGAAAATCTCACTCTCTCAAACTGTCATCGAATTCTCTGAAGGCTTCACTCACATCATCATCGTCACCTTCATCGCCGTACAACACTTTATTTTCCACCTCACTTCTATATTGGCAGAAAACAGGTGGGTACTGGAACACAGACACCTCACTGGATTAAGGGGATACCGTGCAAGTTTACAATTGTGTATGCAATACTGAATTGAAACCAACCTCGGAAACGTCTGTGTGGCGTGCTTTGTAGCGTACTGATGCGTCATATCTACATTTCCTCCCAAGTTGATGGCTCTTTTATTTTATGCTGCCTATTTGCTCGTAGGCAAATGCGACGGGCTCTCCCTTTCCTCTCACTTACAGGCTATTATCCAGTAAGCTCCTAGGAGAGTACCGTATTCAAAATAAGTATGAGCAGTTTTCTTGCGAAATATGTACTGCGGAAACACTTTACTTTGTCTTGCATTTTAAATTGCTTATGGCTGTAGTGGTGATACCGTTGGAAAAAAAGCTTGAATTGCGGCAAGAGAGATCTAGCTAGTAACGAGTTTTGTGACACAGACTTACTCTCTCATATTCTCATTTCACATCATATTCCATTTCATATCATCATCATCTCCTTTATGAGTTTCATATCATCACATTCCATATGCATATTACTTTGCACCCTGAATACACATACTGTCGAGGATATTTCTGTCATTATTATGCAAACAAAGTGGCTTGTTGCTTTTCTGCCAGCGGACCTGTGCCACCAAAAAAAGCTTTTTACTCCACTATCATGGAGCCAACTGTAGTGACGAAAAGCTTAGGTAAACTATACACAGCTTTTTTATTCTTCTTTGAATGCGACGACTGGTTTCTTTTAGGCCGAGCGCAGGAGGCGCAAACTTTTGTTGAATTTTTTCCTGCTTTTGTTCAGCTGCTTATGTCCGTGTTGTTGGACAGGGTTACCTTTCCTTGGAGATGTCACAGATTGAGGTATAGTAGTTAAGTCAAGTCATAACTGTGAAAACAAACTCGCATTTGTATGCTTTGGACATGCCTCTAATTTAATAGAGCAGGAGGATAAATTATACAGAGTACAGATACATGTGTGGGATTTTCCCTCTGGATTAACCTCTGTATAGCTTAGAAACAGGATAATTATTGACATTCACGTTTCATTCAACCGCTTTCACTTGTTTAATGCTTGGTGTTCAATATGACTCAAGTGACAAATATTCACCGACGACGCTATATTCGCTATCGGCTCGTTTTAATTTTTAACATTGCAGAAAATTCATGAACTCATTTAGCCTACAACTTTGGTGTTCATATGAGTAAATGTAATATATGAGAACGAAGACCAACTGACAATGACAAAGGATAATTTATATTATTCTAACCAGGTATATGGGAAATGAAAAATTGACTATTAATTTCTATTTAGCAACGACAAAACCTGACATCATATTTTATGCATGATAAACAACAAAAGCGATGGCGGTTTTTATTCTACTTATTTCCCTGCGTCATTGAATATTCATAACAAATGCTGACGCAGCACTAGACATGCTTAGTTTATTTTATCACGACTTTACGATTCGTTTTAATGCACTAATAAAAAATAGGGTGTATTGTTGTGTTCAGTGTTGATGCATGTTGCGCAGCACGCATAGCGTATGTGATGAGATGGTACAGATCTACCAATATTATATTCCTTTGCTGCCAAGCTTCTAAATTTCTAAACATGTCATCATTCCAACTATAGTATTTAAAAAGCCTCTTTATGAGAAGTAGCTAAACTGACATGCAGCCAGGGGGAATGAGGATAAAGACAGAGTTGGTATTTTTGTACTGCGTTGCGTCATTGCGTGCCATGTAAGGTTTTACTAGAATTTTGAATTGTAAAGTGTACTGAAAGCCAATATTTAAGTTTAATTTAAACCGGAAAGTAAAACCATACAAAAACTTGCATAATAGATAAGCTGAAATGACAACTAGATAAGCAGCTATTGTATTTTTGTTGTCCTCTTAACCAAATCGTACAAGCTTCATACTATATTTAATATTCTTCACAGCAGGATAAGAACCTTGGTTAAAAACTGCATGCAAGCATATAGCCTTTTCATGATGATGTGCTTTCTCACCATCTGATAAAACACTGAAGTACAGAAATTGTGATAAGAATTCTTTTTATGCGTTTAACTACTTTTGTTGGCGATTTTCCTCAAGTTGCTCCACGTGTGTTAAAGTAACGTGCCTCTCACATCCACATTTGTCCATGATTCATGCAAGATTAGTCATTCTTTCAACTTTATTACCATAATTCTGTATCCAACGAATCCCTGAAAAGAGTAAAAGTACGATGGATTTTGACTCCGAGTTGGCTGGTGCATAACACTCATTTACTATTATGCTTTATGAGCGGGTGGTGCTTACTTACATACAATCTACTCATAATAATATGTCGTCCAAGTGTGTGCTTGGAATTCACGGCACATTCTCATCCAAATATCCATCATCCATCTTTTCTCCACACAAGAAAAAAAAAACTATACTTGAAATATGGAGAGAGAGAGAGAGAGAGAGAGAGGCTAGAGTTGTTGGCTCCCTCCTTTCCAAATCCAAACTTCCTTCCTTCCGTGTTTCCTCTCGTTCTCACCGCACCATGGGCCAGATATGCATGTATATAAATACTCAGGTCAGAGCATATAAGAATCTTAGAGGAAGCATGGTTTGAGCTGAGCTTAACCTCCTTCAACTATATATTGCTCTTCATTCTGCGAAGCTTTTGCTACCACTGGGGATACTTATGCATACAGAATTCCGCTCGAAACGGGATAATCAAGATGATGAGGATGTTTTGGCTCGTTTTCTGCAACATTTTGATACATGACTTGTGAGACGCCATTTACAGTTTCTGTTCACAGAGAAAGAGATCCGCCTGGAAATTTCCTTATGAATAGCCAGGCAGCCTAACTAGGGGGAACGATACCATCCCAATGTTCGCATACATTATCCTCTTTTTTTTAAAAAAAAATATACATATATCTATATTTTCTTGGGTAATATAGAAAGCTGAAGAGGATGCAGAGTGAGTTTTTCATGGCGTGGTTGGTTGCAAAGTATCTTTGATAATTCCATTGGTTTTCCCTGATCTGGAAGAAGAAATATGAGCCTGCTCTCCTCCTCACTGCTCAACTCTCATAAAATATGACCAGTTAGCTCTCATTTTTTAGCATTTGCAAAAACTCACTCAGTCATTCATTCTCGTTGGTACAGTTATGGGGAAAGTTATATTGATAGGCTTATACCACATGCACTGCACTGTGGTTCACGGAGTTGCTTTGTTTAGGGTACTTGATCCTACTTGAAGAAGAGTATGACTTTGTAATTCTTCTCAAATTCCAGTCATGCCAAATACCATCGCTTTCCCCTACATTGTGCTCGTGGATTGACAAAGAGAAGGCCTAACTTGATCGTGGCTTTCTGAATATCTTTCCATCCGCTCCACGCCGCAACATCATTTACATGTGCAAGCAGCACACATACGCACGTGAATAATGCAAAAAGAATGAAATGGGGGGAATGAATATGTAAGTATAGATACATCACCCCCTCATCCTTATGACGGATCTTTTCAAGAAAAGCAGCCTGTAAACACAAGATAGATGAGATGCTCTCTAAAATGCCTAGACTCGTGTAAAGACAGTGTGAACGGCAGGCTTTCATATTCATACGCTTTTGTAAACAGCGAAAACATTCATTTCAATCTAGGGAGAATTTCAGGGAGGAAAAGAGAGCGCTCAAGGAGCGTATCTTAGAGAGTGACTACCTGAAATATGGAAACGTCTTACGAGATGTTTGTTTTTATGAAGGACGCTTAGAAAGGGAGTTATCTGACATAACATCATCATCACCACCATGAGGAACGCCAGCCTCTGAATATCAACAAGGGTAAACATGGCATACATACCACATGACCAATGACTGGCTGGGCTACTGCAAATCCTTTCCCAGCATTGCTGCCTCATTCATTTCTACTAGCTACCTTCTGCGAAGAAAAAAAGAACAGGTAGGAAAATATGTGAAAAGTTTCTCCTGTCTCTAATGCTGGCTATTTAGCTGCAAAGCCGTAGCAGTCTCGTCGTCATTATCATCATCATATCTCATATCTGAGCCAAGAATCTACAGCTTTCTCACTCCCTTCCCTTCGACCGTTGAATAATGGATCGGAGAAATTCTGTAAAAAGTCCCATAAAGCGTGGATAGCTACACTTGCTGCAATAACGAATTTTTGGGGTTTAAAAAGTGGAGGTGAAGGGAAAAAACGAAAGTTTGGAAATTTGGTAGAGTTTTCTTACTCCTGCCGTGAGTAGAAATAAGTAGTAAAGTGTTTAATATTGAACTGAAAGATTACCAGGTACGTGCGCACATTCTTGCCTCGTGTGTTTGAGTTATTGGACGTTTGAGCACGTAACAAGTAGATTTGACGAGAAAGAATATTCCCCTGTCCTTGGCAAACCCAAGCTTGAATCCAAGTTAAAAAACGAGAGAGGAAAGGGGAAGCAGGTGCCACATATGACGAAAACACTCCACTTTTCAAATCCTCAGTTTCTCAAGATTCTCGTTGGTCCGTCACACCATTCCCATTATAATTTTTATTGGAGCTATTCTCTAATCCCTCGGGCGATCCCAACTTGTGCGGAGTAAGCTGGAAGTTCATGAGAAATTGAAAACAAAAAGGCTTAACATTTTTCTTTAAAAGTTGTACGCTCATGAGTAAATGGCCGACGAACCCTGATTCTTATCTAACGCATCCCATCCTCTGGTTCCCGCTGGAGACCGCTTATAGAGCTTAGAAAAGTCACTTTCTGCCAAATGTGTCGGCCTACAGATTTGAGGGAGAGAAGATGACGGCAATAAGAGGATGATCATCACTAGAGAACGACTGAGATTTTCCATGTCCTCCCCCATAATATCATGAAAACGTAGAGACAAAAGTTGCATAAGTCAGTGAGTCAGTGGAGCTCTCAAGATGCGTCCATGCATAAATTCATCAAGAAACCTCTTGCCACACAACCATCTTTTCAACTTGTCTGAATCCAACTTATTGCCTGCGAGAATGGGCATGGTTATGACCATGAATATGTACACATTCCTTTATTTCTCAATTTTTAGTTTCTCTTATGCCCTTCCACTCCACATATGCTCAGCAACTTCTACCAATTTGGGTTTTACATTTCTTTACAAAAAAAGCATTTTAAAACAAAACGGGAGGAATCCATTAGCCCTAATTCCCCCGTCTGATTACCTTCAAGTTATCATGTACCGCTTTTTATAGTGCTCCAATGTCAAGATCTGTTCTAAAAGAGGCTCAAAAAGTACTCTAATGCAATAGTCATAACCTGACTTACTAGTGGAAGCTGTAACTGCGAGCACGTTTTCTATTTTGTAGCTGTCAATGATGACAAGCAACGATAAAGGATTACCACGCACTTCTCTCCCATGTCAACTGCATCTAGCTCACTCAGCTAATGGAAGAATATTAGCAGCTAATCGGGTGGAAAAAGGTATCGTACAATTTCACAGACAAAGTGGGAAAGTGGGTACCTGTTGCGAGGACCGGGATGGGGTAATAATGATGATTAGCTGGAGACGAAACAAAAGTCAAAGTCATTACAAAGCCAAGAGAGGATTGGGAATTGGGACCGAGAGTAACAACTGGACGAGTGTTTGTCTTTGTTAAAAGGAAGATCATGATGGGATGTGGTGGCTGTCGTGAAATATGGTTTCACGATGACGATGCAGAGTTACAGCCACTCAAAACTTGTTTCACTCATTCTTGGTGACACTTGGCAAGACAGTCTATAACACTTTACATGGCTTGTAGCGAACAGGACATGAGGAGCGACGCGGAGTTTCACAGATTCTGATATCGTGAGCCTGCTTAGTTTCGACTAGCTTACGAAAACAAGTCAGTTTTCGCCAGCGAATAAATTAGGTACAAGGCTAGCATAATATAATATAATGCCATAATGTTTTACCTTGCAGCACTCCTCTAAATAGAGAACATGCAGACAATGATTACAATGAGCTTTCGGCTATTTGACTATCATGGAACGTGGAACAACAACAACAAAACGCCAGTCACTCATCCATTTAAAAGAAGGAAACCCTGTTCCATCTTTTCTTGACTGAGTTATTGTTGTTGCTTTTTCTTTTCTGGAAAGTGAAGAAAGGGGAATTTAATGGTTTGTTGTGTGTACACTGTGCATGACTGACTGCTTTTTTCTCTCTATTTACCCTGCTCTGATGAGATGTGGCAGGATTGAGGCGAGTTAGGAGCGATGCAGTCAATGTGTGTCTGCTAATAAGTCAGTGGATTTAACTGCATGAGGGACTGCACACTCCGCTGAATAGTTTTTTCTCCACTTTTTTATTTCGGACAAGGAAGGGAAGAGTAACCGGTCCCTAGAAGCACTTTTTCTCGAGCTTGATGAGGCTCGCGGGAAATAAAGGAGAAAACCTATAAAGACGACGCTTGTCACGGAATAACAAAAGGATCCAGGGCACCGAAAACACACGGCTAGTTGTCCTCTCTAGAATGGGCGTAGAATGAGAAACAGGAAAAAGTCCAAAATGTATGTACATGATTAGGTTGAAAAAACGGGATGGTTGGTGATGGTGGAAGCACGAAACTAGTATAAAAATGTTAACGCATGGATTGAAGCAATGAACAAAGTAATGTCCTCTCTCAGCCCAACTCATTCCTTTTCCTTTGCAATTTCCTTGCTTCGGACTACTCAAGCCATTTTCCAGTCGGATGTTGCCAGGAAAAAAATCCATCTCTTTGTCACTGGACAAACATTATGCAAGCCACTATAGCCGCTCAGCTCACTTGTAACATTCATCCGCCTCTTCCCTCGAGAAACGGATATAATGTGTACATATAAGACGACATTCATCTCTCGATTCTTTCAACTCGTGAAGCATAGCTGTGAGCAAAGCTCATCGTTGAAAAATTCGGAATTTACTTCTCATAAAGTGCATTTTATATACCAAGGTGTTATCGATGGTGGTGCATAAAAATGCATTCAAAATGAACAAGATCTCTGTTCATGGCCATTTCAACTTCTCTTGCTCGCTTCCTTTTCTTCGTTCGTTGAGAAAAATAAGCTCCCGCGGTTCTATTTTTTGAAAATGTCAACCCCCTGACTATAAATCTTTTTAAATGACTTGTCCAAAAATCACGCTTCGTCTGCTCACTTGCAGTGCAACGTGCACTTCAGCTTGCCCATCCTCCACACTACCACTGCTATACACAAGTGAAACCACCAAAAAGGAAAGATAATCCGATGTGGAATGGAATCATTTTACGCATTGAATTGCCACTTTGTAATATTATTTAGAATGGATGGCAATCTTTAGAGATATATATCTCATTCCTGAAGCGGTGACATGTGGAGGAAATGCAGTTTTATGTGGATGTCTCCTCTCACTTATAATCGGATTTGTGATACAATTTAATTTCACATTCTCATCCGTCGCATAAGAAAAAAAAGACGTTCTATTTCTTTCCACTCTACTGAAGACGTGTAGACTGGACTTGAAGGAAACGTTAAACTAAAGGACATTTTACTAATGGAGAATTTTTAAATCGTCAACTTTTTTATACATAAATCCGGTTGGAGTTGAGAGAGATCGTTCCTTTTCCTTTCATGCTTAGGATAAGCAGGTAATATCGAAATTTGGTGGGAGCTCGTAATTTGAAGAAAAAAATCCCATTATATCTCACTTCCCCATGCTGATTGTGTTCCAATTATTGTTACTGTTAGTGTGGAAGAAAGGAGAAAAGATTTTTGTTGGCTCTTGTTCTCTACAGAACGGTGGCTATGTGACGTGAAAGACTTTAAAGGCGTTCTCTTAACGATCTTTTCTCTTTGAGGTTAACTGTTTCTTTCTTCGACTAATCACTTTGCTCACTTCTCCACGGACTACTTTTTCCAAGACTCTCGCCAACTTTTATTGCTTTTTCCTTAACACCCATATCCTACGTTACATTCATTGATGCATATATCCATAATATCCGCTATCTGCACACTATGTGGACGTTGGTAGCGATAAGTATTATATACGCATCACCACGACATATAGTCCTTTCCAAAGAAAGACAATTTGATTCGTGATTGAACCATGTGCTTAGATAACAACTCCTCTTCCATGACTTGCCCAAGATTCCTTACTTTTCTATATATATATTCCTATTGTCTCTTGTTTTCATTCTGTTATTTGGACCCTGCTTAAAAAGATACCAGTAAAAAGGCTAGAGTGAGTGGCCCGCTTTTACCTGGGTCGGGCACTGTTCAATGAGCACAGGACGTGCATGACTGATTATTATGCTTAGGGATGTGTGTGTGAGCGCATAAAGTAGCCGAGTTTTTTTTTCATTCGCACTGATACTACGCCTACCTAACTAGCCTGCAGCATTAGCATGACTTCCCCAAGCTGTAATTAATCTTTCTTAATGGGTGATCTAACCATCTTTGCTCGCTTCACTAGCGCTGCAACAAAACTAACTGAAAGACATTCAACATCTTACTCCGTTTCTCTTCCCACCATCTGCTAGCAAAGATAATTCCTTTGAAGGAAAGCATCCAAATAATGCCATCCTTTTTTAAATGGGAAAGTGGAAGTTTTTTGTGACCGACCCGACAGGGAAGCTTGAGAAAATCGGGTAAAATTTAAACCATTGGTTGCATTTTTGCAAACTCAAAAGATAGGAAGGATTTTTTTTTGTAGATAGTGATTCCAGAATGAATACAAGGAAATAAAGAAGGGCAGGGCAGTTTTGGGATTACATTTCATTCGTAGAAACAAGAAATGCGTAAAGCATTTTAGTATTATAGAATCAGACGTAATAATATTAAATGAATAACGGCTCGCCTATGTCATTAATGCTTTGGTAATGTGGTCATTAAGCTTTTATTTCGTTTTAACACTCCCAAGTGCAGAAAAAGGCATTTTGAATTCTCTCAACTTGTGACGGCATGGAAAAATATTTACACTACTCGTTTACTTGATAATGCTGGCTCGCACTCACAGGGATTTGGTGCAACTCTCCCGGCGTCAGCATGTTCAAGCAATTAAATGCAAGGGAAACGCTTAAAGAGCCCGCTGTTGGACTAAAGGTTACTCATAAACAAGACAAACGACCAAAAATATAAATTCCAAGCAATGCAAACTTTTGACTACGGGCCTTGCTTCTAGTTTGACATTGTTTGCATTTTGTTTTACTGGCATGCCAGCAAATGACTGTACCGTATGGGGTTTTGATACTTGCCTCCGCTTCTACCTACCGATACCGCTAAATCTTCATTAACTTCACAAACACACACGTGTTGAACTTAAAGAAGTAAAATGGGATGGTGGAAATAACGTGTGTGAGCTAATAATAATCACATCAGTCAGATCCAATTAACCAAGTGAACTAGCGACTGCTCTCGTTTTTATTAAATTGTGTTTCTGAATCTTGGAAAAAAGTGAAAGGAATCAATGACGCTCACGGTGACTTGATAAAAAGTAATCAGGGAAAGCAGTGATCCTGTCGTCCCCTTCTCAGTAGAATACAGCTTCAAGAACCACTGGGTGAAAAGCTAATTTCGTCTCTGCTAGTTTCTGGGACTTTTTCTTGGGCTAACTTTGGTAGGTCCTTTCGTATTTAGGTCTCCATGCTTTCTCATGCATAGGGGCGCCGTAAATTTGCTTGAAGAACTTTTCCCAACTTTTTGGTAGGCTTTCATATATCCGACATGGGTTTGTTGATGCACGACTCTCGTGTAAAATGCAAATCGAGTTGTGTAAGTTGCCCTTTTTTCAATGTACAGAGTACATAAGACTGGCTCGCAAGCATCGCATGCCTAAGAATGCATATGCTACGCACGTAAACATGTTTTGTACAAAGTAGGCAGTGGGTAGTAGATGCTGGAAGATGGCTTGCAGTTTTGTGAATGTAAAGTAGAATGTGCGAATGTAGCTGGTAATGGAGCTGACAAAGGCCTGGACTCTTTCTCATGCCACCATTTCCACCATAAATTTGGAGGAAACCTCATAAAGTTGAAAGTACAAGACAAGTCTGGAAAAGGAACAAGAAGTGGAAGGAAGGATTCTCTCAACGCCACTGCTCCATCCACCTCGACTATCCATAACGAGTGTAGCGCATATCTAATCTACGAGCGCTAACAAAGTTTGTGAGAATTGAGAATGGAGCCAGCCCATTACAATGGAAGGGTAAACAGTAAACGGTAATGTTTTCCAGCTTTAATCTCAGCTTTCCAAGTCAGATTTCATGAGCGAAACATGAGATTGGAGATTACATCTTTTTCTTGAGGATTTATATGGGCTGTGTTTGCCTGCTGAAATATATCAATCCGAATCCAGTGACGACCACCACCAAGCACTACACCACAGATTGCCCGACGCAAAAAGAAACGACCTTTAGACGTGGTTGCACCAGCGGATATGTACTTGTGTCTACGTGACGCTCTTGTCGCTGCCTGATAACATTCTACTCTGCATATTGATAAAGTTTCTCTGAGCAGTAAACACTACGACTCTTCTAAGCTTACGGCTGTTCTTCTAAAAGCAAGACATATTTCCGAGCTTTTTCCCTCCACCTCAACTCCCTGGACACGTGCACCCAAGAAGAATTCCAAAACTGCTCCAGCCACCAACCAGCGGCAACAACAAGCCTTGAACAGTGGTACAAGTACAACGAGCACTTTCCATGCACACATGCATTCCAAAAGTCGACCTTAGGAGATTGGTTATCAGAGGAAAATGCTTGTAAATCTGTCCAGCCCGTGATCGCAAAGTGTGTTGTAAACATGCACAAAATTATGGTTATGGGGAAAATGAGAGGAGGGAAAATAAACGTAAAATGTAGCCTCGGAATAGCACATGTCAAGCTGAGCTCGGAATGAACGCCGCACAACTACTGTTTCCACAGTCATATGCAAATCTCTCCCCCATTTTTATCATCCCAATAAAAAATCCAGATATGGGATCTTGGAACAGTTTTAGATCTGATTTTTTTATTGCCGTGTCATGAGCGGTCACAAATTACAATGACAATAACTCTCCCCTTTCCCAGTTCCTCCTTCGTCAAGAATTATGAGTTGAATGGGAAACCCAAGTCCTTGGACATGCCAGAAGAGTAAATTTTAGCGCCAGCTAAAGTGAAAGTACCAGAGAAAAAGCATGTGACTACATTTTCAGTGAAATAAAAAGAACCTCCCTTTGCTCGGCTTGTGGAAAACCGGCAGGAATGTTTGTTGGTGTGTGGAGTGAAATAAAGAAAGAGTGGAAAGGTAAGAGTTTTGCCACTCGCACCACCTCCATCGCTTTACATCACAAATCTTTCCAGAAGGTATCTTCTCAACCCAAACTACCGCAAAATGTACAAGCGCCCCCAACACAAATGAAATCGTACTTTATTTTTTCCTAGAATTTCTCTCCTCTCGGTCGCCGTTTTGTAACATGAAAGCACAATTGTCAAGCTAAGCTTTTTTCCTTGTGGATTACTCTATAGGACTTTACGTCCAAAAGAACATGAAATAACATACCGTTCTTTATCTGGCCGACTAAATCTCAGGCTTTAGAGCAGCTTAAAGTTAGAAGGATGAACAGTTATCAGGTTTTCCTAGCACGGTGTCTCCCCTTTTTTACTATATTTATTCCCACTGCTCCTCCTCACACTCTTCGCATTCCACAAAATGAAATGAACTTAGCTCTAACATGCTCCCATCACATTTGTCTCAAACAACACATACCAAGGAAAAATGTGTCAAAAATGGCCCAGATAGAGCAGCGGGAAGAAACGACGTGAAAATGGTTTATCTGTCAGTCACCTTTAGCTAGGAAATCCATTTTTGGCTGTCCCGCACAGCTCACAACACCCTGTCGTGTCACTCTTATTATGCACACAACATACATATACGTATTCCATTTAACAGTACAATTGTGCGTCCGTGAACACCAGGTACAACTTCCAAATTACGAAATATTGCTTTTTTGCTTTGAAAATTCCCTGCCCTAAAGCTGCATAATGTGGATTTTTGAAATTCAAATTACGCCATGATGACGCCATCCTGTAGTTTGAGTTTTGTAACAATTTCAATCTGCATATTATGAGTCATCATGAGGCTCGCCACCTCATCACTCCCTTACCAACGGTTTATTTCCTCTAGCAAAAAGATATTAATTTTTTCTACAAAACTTGGCTATTTACAATTTTACCCGGTGAAAAAGGTGAAAAGGAGTTTTCGATTATGCGACATACATACATGGTGAATGGAGATGAGGTTACATATATATGTCTAGTATTGCTTGCTACTACTCCTCTTTTCGCAAGAAAGTTACTGTGTCGGCGACACCCTCAACATCATTTTATGCTCCTGCAACACCTGACACAGCAGTAGTATGTTCTATCGTTCATAGTTTACCTTGCTTCCCTTCTCTTACCGTTTCCACTTTTCAGATAAGCACCTCCGTACACCAAACTTCACTCTGTTGACATGAAACAAGCAACTTTCTCACACTTGAACAAACAGAGTAAAGGAAAGGAAAAGTTCGCGGAAAGTGTGCATGTTTTCGTGGTGAATGTGTAATGGAATCCTGGATTCTTGTTAGAATGGTTTTTATTTTTCAGCAGCAGCAGCAGGGAAAAAGTAAGCCATCATCGTCACTCTGATTGCCTTGTGCATGTTTTGGGAGATATGATCATCGGTGCGGATTCCCAGATAATCCTCTGATGCATGTTTCCTGTCAACTTTGCTTTTAGTCTGCTTACTACACTACGAGAGTGATACGTACCGTAATGTACCTTGCCCTGGTCACACAACACACCAAACAATCGTATCAATTTTTGACAAGGAAATCCTCATATAGGAGGGGAAAAACTTGGAAACTCTTTTTTCAATGGAGAAATGAAAGAGTTGTTTGGGACGGAAACAAAAAAAGATCAAAGAGTGAGATGCCACAGGGACTATTGTTAAGTACACATGAGTGAGCTTGGCGTACAATACTATACCCCAAAAGTCTATCCTTTCCCTTGTCCCTTTCTCCTGTTCGCCACTGACTAACTGAGATGAGGGCAGGAGGGAATTTCTTTCTGTAATCACATCCGGAATCCAGAGCAAATGCAGAGCTGTCAATTTCGAGACGCGAGAGTAGATTAAAATCAAATCATGCCAAGCGTCACCTTTGTCTTTTTTCCTTTTCAGTTCTTATTCACGCTAGAGATAAGGATCACTTTAAGACCTCTCAGTGTCTGTGTGCAAAATATGCTTTTAAGAAAAAGACATGAAAACTCGTTTCAAGGCTCAATAAAACCTTTCCCTTTGAGCAGACAATACTCGCAGCTGCAAGATGTTTTTTAGAATTGCTCTATGAGCCTCTTCTTACAGATGTGGACTGTGAATCTCCTCGAGCACTTTTGTAGCTTACAATGACAACAGCATCAGCATCGTGACATGAAATCGTGGAAACGCAGAGTTGAGAGAAGGAAATGCGATTGATGTTGGAAATAAAACCATATTATGATCTTTCCTCCAACAACACAATCTGCAAAGTGTATATGCGCTCCATCAAATACATGCAATGTTGGTTTCATTGGGTACTAAATCCTTTCCGGGTTTGTCTAACGTGTCCGCGGTCACATTGGATCAGCTTAGGAATATTGGATTTACTTGGAAGGAATAAAATGGATTGTGATAGCTTGAGGCTGACCTTCTATACCACCTACAAATGCACACACTGTCGGTATGTACGTTCGTTTTACTTTGTCATTCCTATTTTCCAAACCCATCCATGCATGAAGTGTTGATGTCAACACATCACAACATTTATTACTAATCTCCTTACTCTCCATTGTTCAAAATATTAAGGTGGCTCAGAGAGTGTGAAAGGAGTGAGAAGCTCAAAAAGAAGAGTGTGAGAAAATGCGTTTTTATTTATTTTGCACGGAACAAAGATTGGAAAAGGTTTTGAATTTCTTTAAATTCATTTTCTTGAGAAATTGGTGGATCGATCGAGTAAAGCGTATTAATCTATTGTTCAAAGTAAACCAAAAGTGTGAAGGCCATTTTAATAAGATTTTTTCTTCTTCCACTGAAAAGGATTTTCCTACAAAATATTTCCGTAGAGGTAAACTGGTAAACTGCAATCTCAACAAGTGTAACTCCTGTAAAAAGATATAGATAAAAGCCCAGCGAGGGTTCTTCTTGAGCATACAGCAAATGGGATGCAATGAAGGTTGACATATTTTTCTCAAGCCAGGCCAGGGGACATGTGTTGTGTTAGAGTGTCTTGATGTGGTGGTTGGACGGTTGGAGTCGAATTGCATGTAGCTTGGTGTGAGGTACAAGGAGATTGTTCTGGTTGAGCAGAGAGCATGAATAGCAGAGGGAACGTCGTATAACACAACTTGTTCCAGCATTGAGGTCGTAGGAACAAAAGGCTGTAGTGTTTTTTGGTGCGACATAAGTAAGGCAAATGAATGTGATGAGGTAGAGAGTAAAGATTCTTTGTAAGGGCATTTCCTAAACGAACGTAATATTTTCCTTGGCTTATCCAAAAGGTGGAATAGTCGCGAAAGTGTAACCCTCGGCTTGCTGGTGGCACGTTGAGCCCACAATGTGGAGGTGGCCTATTGTTGTTCCCTTCAACTTGAGATTTATGAACAATAAGTCTTGCGTCCCCCAGTGGACAATGTTTCCTTACACTAAAAACCAACAACAAAACTCCCATTTCCTAACCCAAGAACCAACAACACCACCACCACCATCGTGTACAGAGCGTAATAAAAGCCTGGAGAGTGGAAATTGAAGGAAAATGCTACATAAAAATTCTCAATGACTGACTGGCTCGCTGAGTGAATGAGCAACAACAAAAACGACCGTGCATCCTCACCACAGGAGCACCATCAGCTTCACAGTCTGACAGTCTGTGAGTATTCTGTATGCCAAACAAGGATCTTCACGAAATATTATTACTGCTTGCCCTTTGCCATTTCCCAGGGACTACAAAGATTGCCAGGCATTTGCAAACTTCATACAAGCGCGGCGCGTTAAAAACCCATCGTGCGAACAGAAATGATCAAGGAAAGCCCCAGAGTGTCGTGACACTGGCATGGAAAGAGTGGAGCATACGGAAAGGGGAAGCACGAATTCTGATGTGTAGCAGCGTGTAGGTGATTTTTTTGTGCTGCTTCCCAATTCCCAACTCTGCAAAAAGTACCCTTAAATTTCATCAATGTCCAGCCATGGTTTTTTAATGCTTTGCTTCCGCATGTAATTTTAGGACGAAAGTGATACGATCCTTACCCCCGCCCAGCACCACGCATCATTACAACGTCATGAATCTATAAGTGCGTGTAGTCAAGCCTGAAATACAAGGGTGGGCATCTCATCTTCCAAAAATCTGCAGCCTTCTAAATTGAGCATAAGATTCAGGTCCAACCCTCCAAGCTTGCTCCTTAATTGTTTTGTCTAGTAACTTGCACAATTCCCTACAGCCTCTCCTTCCCTGTCCATTATTACGAGCTGTGAAGCTTCCAAGATGGTACGAACCGATTCCCAGATCAATCTCATTGTACGACTAGTAAAATTCTCATGGTTTTCCTCTCCCATTATTACTCCCTGGGACAAAGCTTTCCCTTTGCAACATTTTTGCCAAGCTTGTTTGAGGTAGTCAGTTTACGGATGGAATGCTGTATTTATGCTTTCCTCCAACTTTTCCCTTGCTTGTCAGTGTGGTCAGATCAAAAATTTATGAAAACACAACATGCGTAGCGTAGCCAACCTTTGCGTAGCATTTGGACTCAACAAAAGTTAACTTTACTTTGATCTTGTTTTTAAAGAAATGAGAATGTCTTTGGGGTGATGAAATATAGACAAGATGAAAGGAATGAAAATGTTGTGTCTGCCTTCAGATAGAGGAAACAGTCACATTTCCTGTTTATCTAATCAATATTCTTTATATTTTATTTATATAAATGAATTTGCCAATTTAACTCAATTTGAAGTTGAAAAAGCTGGAGGACAGCACATACTTGAATGCCTACTAGCAACCAGTAATTTTTTATAGCTACCGTTGCGGATGCTAAAGTAGCGTTATTTTTAGTGATAAATCTGTGGGGTATAAGTCTGTGGGGTCTTTCCCAACCTTTTCCATGATATTGCCCAAAGATGGTCAGTTAATTTCTGTTTTTTGGTTTCATTCCTTCCGTGCTGATGAAATCCCTTTTTGAGTGCACCACGTTTATACGACCTCAAGCCATAAAAGACTCTTCATTGGAGTGATACAGCAAAGTTGAGATTTTCCCAGTTGTAAAATCTGAACTGAGGGGTTACTTTAATGGGCTGTAGGATTTTATCAAGAGAAAAAATAAAAGTGCAACGAAAAACGAGCTCACAACAAAACCCATCTTTCCTTCCTCCTCATTCAATGGGGAAAAAAGTGACAGAAAGGCTATTAAACGAGCGCGGAACGATTATATTTCGATAAAACATCTCTCTCTTGCCTCACTCTTGTACGAGTTTGTTTAGCTAAACAATGCAGAGATGCGATTAGATACAAGTTTAAAAAGAAAATGAATCCTCGAAATGCGGAAGTATCTATTCACTTGCATTCTAACGAGACAGAAGCAAAAAGCTTCTCTACTGGAGAGAAAACAGTCATTTTCCACATTTTCCAGACTACTTTGTTTGACTCTTTTGAATGTAGTGCACAATGGAGTAGCATCATCAAAGAAAAATACGGTAGTGCAGAGGAACGGATGACTCTTTTTCCCAAAAGTATATATTTTGGAAGAAGAGATTGTTTTGAAGGGAGTAGCAATACGGCCACCCTGTCAGTGTACTTTGCCTTTTAGTTGATCTTATTCACATTTTTATGTAATCTCACCGCTAGGATTTTTTCTCCTTTTAGTTGTAAATCTTGGCTTTACATTGTTCAGTTGACACATTTCGAGGGGGATGGGAAGTTTCGAGTAGTTTGGCTTTTGAGAATTGTAAACACTGGTAGACTCAATGCTTCTTGTTTTTTCTCATTCTGATCATCCGAGTGTCTGGGAATGGGTTGAGTCACTTGACTATCTCTCTCTCTCCTCAGTTGAGTGAGTGCATTGAGTTGGCTCTTGTTGCTCCTTACTGATTATCCTTTTTATCTGCCCTGCAAACCCTCAGAGAGGCAGCCGTAGTGACTGCCGCACCACCACTTCGTACGTAATATTCCGAAAGTGAGACATCTCCTTAGAGTTTGCGTCTCTTGAAGAGAAAAAACTCTTTTGCTCCTACGCCATGCAGTTTACATCTTGGTAAACTTGTTATCTTTGTTGGTGTGCTTTTGCTTCCATTATCTAAGGCAGATGTAAAACCACACATTAGTTTAGCTTCATCCTTATTTTTCACATCCTTACATATCTACTTACTCTGCTGATCAACAGGATACTTGCAGGCAAAAGTCTTAAGGGTAGAAAAGAGGCAATGCCTGGATTCCTTGGGGAGCCGCCGGCCGTACAATGCTCGAGTGCAGAAGCATCATCTCTTTTTCTTCCCTTCATGGGGCTCATCATAGCTCATTACTTAGACCAAGAGTGGAAAAACTAAGATCTTCCACTGATTTTGGTTCCCAGAAAGAATTTCCTCCTAAAAAGTAACGAGCATACACATTCACCCCGAAATTTAATATGCACTCCAATAGTAATCTTCAATGTGCTCAGTGACTTTAGCCCCAAAAAGGCATCACTGTTCACTGATCATCACTAAAAGAAGCTGCTCTTCCTCAAAGCATTTTGCTCTTTGCTCTGCGAGCTGATCGGATTTCCCTTTCCCCTCAAGAAAACTCCTGAGGGAGTTGGAGCTCATGTTGAGGAAGCACACATTCGCAGTTTCTTTCTGTCTCTTGTGCACAATGCAATAGGGTTAGATCCCAATTCCGTATTTCTGTGATGGTGGTGGGAAAAGAGATAGATTACGTTTTCAAAGGGAGTCATGCACAAAATCATGAGGATACTCACGAGGAGAAATGAAATGGGAACTTATTAGGAAAATTACAACTGGGAATACTTTTTTTTAAAAGGAAGCAAAGCTACAAGTCCTACTGTTCCCATCGTAAATGCCGAAACTCGTCCAAGTTCACACATGCATCAAATGAAGCCCAAAGTATCCGATTTCCAAAATAACTCCTGAGTGAGCTAGCTGGAGTAAAAAAATATAAAAAAAAGGTTGGGAATAATTTAGCGGCTTGGTTTCTATTTGATTACAGACCTTTAAGAGCTATCATGATGTTGGTGATGGTTAGCGAACTTGAGATTTTCCAGAGAGGATGATTGCGAGCAGTGTCTGGTATTTCATGCATGGCATGTAAAGCAGGGTTTTTTCAGGATGATCAAAGACAAGAAATGCAACCCTTCACCCTCCCTTTACACATCTGTTAGTAAAAGGTTGTACTCTTTAAAAAACATGGGATGCAAACATATTCGTTGAGAAGTGAGTAGTGTCGTGCCTCCAGTTACTCAGCTTGTCAAGCAGTGGGTCAGGCGTAGTCGTCCTCCTGCTCCGTATTATATGCAATGTGATTAGAGAGTGAAAGAAGTCTGAGAACAAAGTTGGAGGGGCGGTGAGGCAGTGGTTTCCCAAAACATGCATTATACATACTGATGATGGGCAAACACTGGCCACTCGTTCCACTTTTTGCGTTTCCCTCTTTGACAATGTTGGATTGTTGTAACTTGTAACCAAGGACAAGGAGTCAGAATCTAGCAGGGATGATGATGAGGACGACAGTCTTCTCAGTTCGCATTTGGGACGCTTCACTGCACCTATCTTTCTTGTCTTTCTTTGAAAATGTCTTGATCCCTCTTCGTTTTTCTTTCCTGTGGCATTTCGTGCAGGGCAAAAAGTGTGCAAAACTTTCCCTCGTACGTTTCACTTTACCTTTTTATCCTGTTGTAGTTTGGACTCTGTGTGTGTCCGCTCCAATTCACCTCATCGGTTTGTTTGCTGTCCGGAGGAGAATGTTCGAATGCTGTAATCCAATACAAACTTTTTCCCCCTCTCACACTGTCTCTCTTGCGAGCAGCAAAAGAAGAAAGAGCAGTCGACAAAAGTAAAATATATTGGACTTGTCTCCACTTCTCCTCCTCGTGGCCCAAGAAAAAGGTCACAGCTAAATAAAAACTAGCCCATTAACCCATCAAAGGAATATCTTGACTCTCTACTTTTCTCTTTCTAAAAAGACTGCTACACTTTTTACCCAACTGCTTTAAGTAGTTGGTTGCTGAATTTTAGGGCGGTGAGTGGAGTTTCGGCAATGAGATGAGATGTGATGTGCTGTCCCATATGTCTAGCTCCTGTCCACTCTACCTCAGCCTCCTCATTTCCTCCATTCCTCTATTAAATTGCGCACGCTACCTCCTTGCCTCGACGATTCTTTCAATTGTTCGGGCAATTCATTCATTCCTGTCCAATGGAGTCCGAGTCCAGTTGGAGTACAAGGGGGGAGAGTAAAGATGGTGATTCTTTGTTCTCGGTATGATGTCCATGTGAGTAGCTGCCTTAGCCACAGCTGGGCATCCTGCTACTTGTTAAACGCTGTCAAGAACCAACAGCAAGCACACTAAACCAAACAACTAGAGAGTTGTTATGTGACGTGGGAAGTAGGACAGGTTTCACTTGACTCCATAGTCCATACCTGGACTCTGTACCACAAACTAATAAGTACTCACAAAAAATTATAACAGAGAATCCAGAAACTTTTACTTCTTTTTCTTGAGAGAGAGAGAGAGAGAGAGAGGTTACGGAGTAAATAGCGAAGTTTACTTTTGCCCCACGATCACGTACGATAGGACACTAGGCCACCCTAGTTTCTTAATATGTATAGAGGCAAAGCTGACATGGTAGACGACTTTGTGTTATCAGAAAACTCTCAAGTAGCACGAAACTCATCTCTGATGTCATCTCTTCCCCCTTCCAAGGAAGTAGCATAACAGAGTTTAACAACGGAACATATTATGCTTTTGCTATACAATGCACAAAGAAGTGATATTCGCTCTTGTAATCACAATGAGATCAAACACCCATGCAGGCAATTTTCTACAATCTTTTTGGTTAACTCTTGTCCGTTTTTTCCTTCTCTCGTTAAGTTTCTATTCCCATCAAGGGATTCTCAAGCGCTACTTTAGCTGAGAGAGGTCATGCATATGGAGCATGGTGCGATTTCCATGTTTCTTTCGCTGCTAAATGTGATGTACGTGAAAATGATTCGGAACTGGCCCGTGCTATTTTAGGAGGAAAATGGAATTTCTTACAATCATACAAGACGAGTTTCTCGTTGTTAGCGCGCAAACGAGGAAAAATGAAGGTGGTTGTGTGTGCGAATCGTGCGCAATATTCAACTTTGAAGCACGTACCAGCCTCCATAACAAATGTTCTCATGTACAAGTGTACTTTTCCTCCTCATTATAGAGCTAAAAGAAAAGTCGTAATATCTGTTCTTCTTATTACCAATTCTGAATACTCAATACAGCTCCAACAGTTCCGTGAGATTCACACGATTGAGTTATACGAAAGGTGCACAGTGGAAAGTAAAAAACTGGCAAGAATAGAAAGAATGTGTGAAAATGTTTCACACAAAGTATTTTCAACCAAGACGCAGCATATTGCTGGCAAGCTAGCACGTCTTCATACAAATTGCCTTGGAATGAAAAAAGATACTCAAGTTGGAATAAGGCCGATTTGTTTTTTCCCGTTACAAGTTACGTGATGTATACGAGAGCGCTTACACGAGGCGAGGCGAGCTTTCACTAAAAGCTGTACATTTACAAAAGAAAATAAATTCTTTTCCGAGACAAAATGAAAACATTTCAAGGAGCATTCAACTTTCTCCATTATCATTTATTCGATCCTCTCCAAGGAGAAATTTTTCCTACGCTTCAAGCACAAATCGGTTCATTGTTCAAGAGCGTTGGCCTTGCGGCTTTTAGAATAGCCATTGAACTTTGAATTCTTAACTATGTAGTGGAAAAATATATTGATATTACCATATTGCACCATAGCCAGCCAAGCTTTCACTTGTTACAGGCTTGTGAGACTCCCATATTTAACTTTTTGCTCAAAGCAGAAGCTGTTGGTGAGCGTCACAAGTCAAAGTCAACAAATATAGCGTTTTTTGAGCATTCAGTGGAAACCCAAAGTCAACGCATTACAATGAAATGAGTGATGGAAGGATATCAGGTAAGCAATACCAACACCAGAGCCTATTTGTACAGGTTTGCTTGAATTGATCACTTTTCCCTCTCAATTCTCAATTTATTTCCTTTTACCTCACTCTTTATTGTTCTCTCTGCGACATTATTCTTTTCGTGAGCTGACTCCGCAAAAAAATCCCAACTGTACACCCCACCTATGCTTCATATGACCCGCAAAAGCTTTTCTTCTCGGCACATAATTGATATCTCGTAGTACACGAAATATTGTTATCTATTGGCAGCTGTACCCCTTGCGAGAGGCAATATAAGCGGAGCCGTCCTTTCTTAACCTTTGCGTGCACCAAACCCAACCTGGCGGAAGAATCCGTTTCACTGTGCTCCGCTTCTTTCTCCACTTGTGTCGATTCGTGTGGAAAACGATTCCCCTGTCTTTTCTTCCAGACTATAGGTACATGTACATCAAATCCTAACTAAACCCTACTATTTTGCGTTATTGGCCTTCTTTTATAAGTGTTGATTAATTTCTCAAAAAATGTAACCCTATAATAGAGAATATACAAGGGCAGCCAGTATAAGAAAGAATGTGTCAGTGGAAGGTACTGAACTGCATCAAGAAACTTTAATGTTACTTTATTTTGTAAAAGGGGCAGGCAGTGAATTGGAAAGCGATATTTGAGAAATGGAGCAAGCAATGTTATGTCTGTCAATCGGATGCGAGAAGAACAAAGATGCTTCTAATCTCTCATGAGAATGACTTTAGGAGTTACGTTAGTTGCCTTAAGCCAATTGATGCATTCAAGTTCGAATGCGGATGATGAAACAACGGCTGAAAAAAAAGTTTCAACTGTTGAATATTATTATACAACTGCATTGATTTTCGTGGTTTCGTTACCCCAGCCCAGCCGTTAGCAGTCAAACATGGACCAATATTAACTTGGATTTTCTACATCCCCTCATTCCACCCTACGGGTACGTTCAGGATGAGCGCATGTAACGAAAACCAAAGTTTAGAGATGATGAGTTAATGGAACGAATTTTCCAGAGAGCTCAAGCTCTCCATCATACAATGACAGTGTACATGGATGCCTAGGTATATTTATAAGTTATTTGCTTCGGCACCACAGTTAAATTATGAGAAAATTGTGGATTGTAAATATATCACACGAAAGTAATCCAATATTACATAATTAATTTTGTTTTTTACAAATCTTGTCTTATCCCGTATTGTGCGAACCTTTTGCTTGCTCCTTTTGTCTCAAATCCACTTAAGAATAATCCTGAGCAATAAACGCCCAACCACTTTACACCTCAGTCTTGTCACACAGTAATGGAGACATGTCCTCCCACAAATGCTTTTTACCTATACTCGCTAAACGAATCTCGAATGAGCTTTGAGTGCACCTAAAAGTGAGTCAGTGAGTCATGATTGTAATACAGAAATTAGTTTAACCTCTAGCTCATCTTATTGTTGCATCTCTTCGAAATGTTTCACGGAGAGAGAGAGATAAGAGTGCTCAATAGCACTTTTCTATGTTGAAACATATTAAAAGAGGGTTCTGACTTAATTCTTTTATGCAAGTGATTATTTCTATGGATCAATTGTGACGAACAAAGCATCAACCCGTGCGACTGTTGTTGGCTATATGGATTGTCTACATGTATTTCTTTTTTGTACAATTATTTCAGTTTGTTGATTGAAATCATGAAATCTCATTTCCCCGCAAGTGATACGCAATACTATTATTACACATACACAAAGGGTGTAGAGTAGAATGCTGAAAAGTAATGGAAAAGGGTCCGAGATGAGTGAGAGGGAGGGAATGGATGTTGAGCCAAGGTGGCATGTATAAGATGGCAGGGTAGATAAACGCATAATGGAGTTAGCGGACAGGTAGAAAAGGAATGTTACACAACAAAAATGAATTCTGTGCCTCCAGTGTCCCTTCAGGGATGCTCTCAGAAATACCCATTAAGTTGAACACACGAACAATGATATGCCAATGTTCGAATGGTACATAAATAAGCAAAGTTATGGTTAAAAAAGCACTCTTCATTTTCTGTGTAAAGTGTTTGAGAATCCCCTGGCATAAAATCTCAACAACCAACTTTTTTACATTCATTACATCAAATGCACAAAATCCAACTTTACAGTTTACACACAATACGCTGTGCAAGGAAAAAATAACGTCTGACTGAAAAGGAGAGAAAAAGCTATACATACATAAATACATCACGTTCGAGTTTCCAGTTCAGTTCTCCAAGTCAATATTTTCCCAACTTTGAATTAACCGTCTTTCTTGCCATTGAAAGGAGAGAAGGAAAATGAAGTGGAGTTTTTCAACCATTTCAAAAGGTAAGTTAGGGATGAAAGGATATTTTTCCATTGCAAAGCTATTTATCCAATGGAAAGTGTAGCATTTTGTGCACGGACGTAATCAGTTAGTGAGATAGGTGGATGTGGAAAGACAAGGCTTAGTTTCCTTATTGTACGTTTTTTGTTGTTTGTAGAAACTGGAGGAAAGGCCAAGTGTGGGCCAGAGGAGCATAGCACGCTGCAATTCACAAAGGACCAAGCGAAATCAGACATGCATTGCTAACAACAGAGCATAACAGTCATATAGTACGCTCTGCTCCATTTCCTCTCCTCGCTACATTTATATCAGTATCCTTACACAATATTAGGCAATAATATTTATTGCTCTGTATCTTTTTTCCTTGCTACTTTGGGGAGGGCTGTAGACTCACATCCAGCAGAACAAGGTGTCTCAATTTCAATGTACATACGTACATTAGCGTTTAGTAATGGACCTTGTGTGCTTATGCTAGTCTGCCTTTCTTTACTTTTCTTTTTCCGGTTGACTTTTCGCTCACAAGTGTGCAAGCGACTCTAGTCCCTTCCTTCCTATGTCTTTTCCAAATCTTTAGAAATACAAATACATTTTAGGTATTTTATCTGCACATTTCCGCTTTTCTCTCCCACCCTCATTGGGAAAGAAAAGGGTACTTGCAACTTTGTAGTTTGTTTGTGTATAAGTCTGTCCATCCAAGACTTTTCGTTCTCTCCAGAGACCCAAACAGATGTAGAGGAAAGAAAAGGAAACGATTCCAGACACTTGGACTGGAGCTGTCAGGAACGACTTCCGTTCTCCTAATTTCCAACTAAATTTTTCGCCAGTGCTTACTTGCCCTCACTCAAAATCACATACGTTCCAACACACATAAATGCAAGGTTCTGAAAGGACAAGGATGTGGAGGGAGGAGTACACCGCAATTTATTCCTTGTGCTTCTCACTTTTAGCAGGAAAGCTCAACTGTGCAAGTGACGTACACAGATTTTTCCCTTTTCACCTTTTTACAAAGGTGATGATGGCCGGAAAGGGTTGAAGGAGTTTTTTTGTTTGAGAAAGCTTGCTTGCTTGGATTGTTGAAGATAAAGCGCTATTCCAGCTACACAGTTGGAAATGAGAAGGAAATTGAAAGGGACATTCGGATAAGGTAGTCTTATTTACAATTTGTGTCACAACATATCCTACCGTCATCATATCTGTCCAGAGTACTTAGTGTTTACTCACTTGTTATGTGGATGTCCAACATGCACAACCCATTTTGTGCACTGTCGTCCGCAGATTTTTAGTTTAATCAGCATCCCGACTAAACCTCAGCAAGATGCTGTGCTCCACATTGCTCTCCTTCTCTTTCATCACCAGCAAGTGCAATAACAGAGTAGCAAGCTGTATGATTATGCTGTCTGGCAGGGTTGTTCGTCCTCTTTTTCCGCACAATATCCCATGCATGGATGTGACATCACAACAAAGATAGAACGCAACAAGACCTCCTTGTGAAAACACTTTTCTTTATTCGAGGGCAGGAGCATGGAGGAATGAGAATAAAAAAGAATGTTCTTTGAGGAATAGCTGTTTTTAAGCAAGTGTAGCGCCAGTGGGACCAAACTATTATTGTCCTGTACACTTTTCCATAACGCCAACACTGCAACATTATATTTTACATGGCATGCCATTATTGAAATGGAGATGAATGAGCAAGCAAGGTCGATTCGGCAACACAATTTTAAAACTGTTTCATGTTCATACTCTTCGAACAAGCCCACTACGGGGGATTCACAGCCTTTGCGACTAGGATTTGGCTAGCTGAAATGATTTTCCGACGAAAAAGAAGGAGACAAAACTTAATCAAAGTCGTTTCAGCATGATGCTGCACATGCATGTCAGACAAACTACCAACAATGTTTTCCACATATTTCATGCTCTTATCATTCTCCTTTACCACTAAACGCTAAGCATGCTATTCTAAAACAACGGACTAACAATTTCAAAATCATATTTATTTGCGGAAAACCCGAATCCTATGTATTTCCTGATCACACTGCACACTTACCAGAGGACTTGAGTGAGTCGATGGAATGGCGGAAACTTTAATTTTGCAAAGAGGAAAGAACACAAAGCTTGTCCTTGTTTTTACTTTATTGCTAATAGGTTATTGAGCTGCACGAGTACAGTAGCAATTGCAAAAGAAGGAAAGGTCAGTACATAACACACAACTTTATATCGCCTTAGGTGTATATGCACAAGTGAAAAAAATTAGCCTCCCTCATTTGTCCACCACGCCATGGGGAAGACACACACGCCAAGTTATGGATATTGAATATTCATAAATGTAGTCGGATTAGTCAAACATGGAGTGATTGTGAAAGCCGACAATGCTTGCTCTGTGTTTGCGCAAAAGCTATACATGCAATCCTTCAAGAATACAATCAATTAGCAATACATTTTCTCCGCAAACAATCGGTCGCACGACACCACTTACCCGGCACACGTAACAAGTTAATACGGGAACAGTGGTGCCGGCAAATCTTCAATTAAATATCAATGTCTGCGGTGGTAAAGCAACGTGCAATAGATTGTTACCCCGTGAGGACGATACAGCAGAAAATTGGGTTGCCACTCAAGAGAGTGATATCCCGTTCATTTTACAAGCCGATACATAGCACGATATATTTTATTCAACGCTAAAGCACCTCACCCTGCTCGGAAACAAGATTTATATATTAAGGAGTCAAAGCAAGCGACAAGATAGAGGAAAAGGTTTGCTACAGTCAATATAAATTATCCTATATTTTATTATCCTCTGGCGCACAAGGCCTTTCAAGGGTGAGTTAATGTTTGAAATTTGATCATGCTGATCTGGTAGGAGTGTACATTTAATTGATTCACTTTGTTCCTCTGCATCTACATCATAATTCAATTGTTACATGCGAATATATTCTTAGCAAAGTCAGTTTTCAGCCATAGGGGTATTATGGATAGGGACAAATGTTATGTATTTTACGCCTTCCATATCTTGCACTTGTAAAAGTCGTGTCTGTACAAGCGAGACCTCTCAAGCTAAAGCAAAATAAATGCACATTTGGCAAACCTGAGATGTTGGGAAGTAAAGTGCTTTACTTTGAGCTAGATTTCGTTTGTTTCGCTGCCTCATATAATAATCATCATATCATGCATAATTAACAAGATGGGAAATGAATAGTTGGTGGCATATGTTTTCCAGGAAGCAGGTGCAGAGGGTTTCGCTCTTGCTAATATATGTACCTATATCTGCAACCACTCACTGAAGTGAATCACTCCGTTTGTTTTTTGCAGCTTCTCCCGATGAAAGATTAAGAGGAGGAAGGAAATATGATGGGACTTGTTTATGTATGGGTGAGTATCACCACTTAAGTGTGTACAATAGTTGAATACAAGTGGAGAATATGATGGGGACAAAGCGAGAATAGTAGATCATCTTTTGCATGGCCCATTATATTAATTTCATTATTCGTGCAGGAAATTAGTTGCTTGCGGTTTAAGTGTATCTTCAAAAACTGTGACTCTCTCTCAATTGGCATTATCTTCCAAGTAAATAAATCCAAAAGAATTGTCAAGTGGATTCTTGCATAAAGATGGCAAAACTGGGACAAAAAGTAGCAGCGCTAAGAATTGTGACTAACTGTAACTGCCTTCCTAGTCAGCCCTGCGTGGAAGAAAATATAATAAAAAAATATGAGAAAGTGGGTGTATCATATTTTAAAAACTTTTGCCGTGAACAAACTGGCATTCTTTCCAGGAGAATGAAGAAGAGTGGAGCAGTAGAGCTCATCAAAATAATTTTACGAGTTTCTCCGTTCACCATCTCTGTGAATTTCATGAAAATTCTATTCAGCGCCTACTTGCTCTCTTCCAACGACTGGGTTTACACAAAGGAAAAAAGTTGCACTCCACTTTTAGACTACTTTTTAGACATGGTTTTCTGCACCTTCGCTTCTCCTCTGCAAATATTACCAGAGGACAAGGTGTAAAAGGACCACAAACGCAATACTAACCAGCAGTCGAAAAAAGCCATGCATTGCTACAATTTCCAGTCTTGTTCAATGGACAAAGTAGAGCGCGGCTAGCCGAGTTCCACTCTGAAAAAGTGGCAATGACACAGGAAGTCACGACAACTAGCTCTTTTTCCGCCGTCTATCGATATAGGCACATTCCATTTAGGCGCTGCTCTACTGAATAATTTTGTATTTTCATTCTAGCCACTCAAGGAAATATGCACGATGGACAGAGGGAACCGTTCAAAAAAAATTGGACAACATCGAAAAACTTATTTAGCTCAGAATACTGTCTCATTGGGATTCATGGTTTTCAACAGTATTGGACTCGGATGAATAAATGTACTTATAGTAGACATCCATGTGGGATGCACAAGTAGATTTTGCGGCATCGTTTTCTTTCCACATCCAAATAATCCAGCGAGTTACATACATGTGCAGTCAACAGAGGTTTAAAAAAAGGGAAATGCATAATTTTGATGCAAAGGAGTGATATGAAAAGGTAAGCACGTATAAAAACTTAAAACGAGTCACTTTGAAAAAGAGTGTAACGTCAAGTGCACCGTGAGCACACAACTGTACACCATAAACGAGAGAGGAGGTGAAAAATACAGAGAGGATTGTTGGGTATGTGAGTCAGAGTAAACTTTCAAACATTTCGACGATCCCGTTTCGCTTTTTAACTTTACAAGGTTGGTATGACTGTGAGAGAGGATATCCACTGAGAATGAAAAATAAGAGAAATGTTGCTGATGCTATATTGTGCCAGTACCGGATGCGATATTACTTTTTAGTGGGTAGCTCAGCGTAACGAGAAACCCACAGGTGAAGGTGTACAGACAGAGGAAGTTCAAGAATGGAAATGGACGGGCATGAGTGCAAAAATTTTAACTTTTAAAAGCAATCCTCTCAGTGCGGGATGAAGCATAAGGGTCAAAGCACAACTTGCAAGCGAACCTATGCATGTAGAGAACATTTTTATTCTTGGCTATTATTATCATCATCATTACAAAACCCAATCCAGTTCCAGTGTCTGGCACTTGTGAAGTGAATACTCATATTGGTATTGTTGTATTCACACTCATATCAGCGCAACGGACACGCCAGCAAATCGTGGACTGTAGCTAGGGCGAAATGCACCTCTACTCAGCTTCATATCCGGTCCACTCATCGTTCCACTTCCTCTCCTCTCGCTTTTAATCAAGGAGCGTTCGAGGCGGAGAGATAAAGCAGCGGAAGAAGAACTCAGGTGGTTTAACATAAACTACAATGTTACAATCATTTTTCACCCTTTTCGTAATTATTTCTAAATGCTCCTGGAACAGCCAGAGCACGGCCACAGGCCATGAGAAAATTTTCGCGAGCACAGAACCGAATATCCCTTTCCGAATCATTTCATATGATGAAGCATGCCGTAGCAGAAAACAACTCGTTTAAAAAACTGACTGTATAATAACCAAAGGTTGAATTGTGCATTCCAAATCTCAACCCCTGTCCTCCTGGAACGGATAAAAATGGCACTAATGACACTCTTATGCCACTGCCTTGATCGCACTGCATACAATCCTGCTGCAGAGTATGGGCTCAAGTTTGAAAAACGAAATCAGTCAGTCCTCATGAAAGCTATTATTATCATCCCCAACAAAACAAAGAGTGTCAATGTTTTATTATTACTATTCACAATTTTCAGACTGCTGCAAGGTGGTTCTTATTTTTGTAGCACAATAAAAAAATACTATATTATACTCATTCCACTTCACCCAATACTCTTTTCAGTAATCATTTTATACATATGTGCGTGCACACAATAATATTCCTCTTGCTGGCTTTAATATCCTTGCCTGAGTATTATGGTCATGGACTCGTCATATTTTTCTTCCCATTGCTTTGCCTCACTCGCACTCGTGCTCTTCGCTCTCAGGGCATAACCAAGGTACACAAAGAGGGAAGGTGGTGAGGTGGTGTATGTGTGTATGTGCTGGGCTGTTTTGCTTCGTCAAATCTAGCTGCTTGTAGAGTTGCACTGCACCATCGTCTTTACATTTTACATTGTTTGCTCTACAACGTTGGAGTAGTTCGTGGAGGAAAAAGACCTTCAGTAGTGGCTTGCATATCTGCGACTCTGCTCAGTTCTATGCTGGCTTTAGCCGTGAGAGGTTTGTTGGACGTGTGTATGCTTCACATCGCAATCCTTACGTGCATTCTTCTCTCGTCAAATGCATACAATATACGATTCAAACAGCGCTTAGTTCCTCTCATTGGATCGCTCTTTTAATGGGAAATCGCATAATCACCATTATCATTACGGTTAATATTACTAGTTGAGCAGTGTATACAAGTTTTTTTTTGTTTTTTCTTCTTCTTCTTCTATTTTTGTTTGAAGATATCAAACATTGCCCCGGTGGGTACAGCTTAAGTGTATTGGACATTGTGCACAGACGGAAGGCAGGGAAAAGTTCCCACGAGCTTGTCTTGTAGAAAGCAAGTGGCAACACGAGAAACACACAACTCGCTCATATTTCCGTTCGAAAAACTTTTTGATAATCATTTACTTTATATGTTTTCTCAAGGGACCTTACCATCTTGCTTTTACATTTGTGACCCTCCTCGTTCTCCGCCCGTCTCTCATCCTACTCTCATGGAATAAAAGGAATGAGAAATTAACCATTTTTCTAGAGTGAGTTAGCCAAGCTTTACGCATATTATACGGACGGAAAAACTGTTTTTAAAAATCAAGTCTCCTAAATATTTCTTAAAGCAGAAAGGAAAAAGTTGCTGGGAAATAATTGGGGAAAGTGGGCTACATGCTACATCAAGAAACTTGACTATAATTAGCGTAACACACGTGTAATGCGTTCCTTTGCCTCTTCCTGTGAAAACCTTTCAAGGGATCTCAAACTACGTACCAACCATCTTGAGTGCTTGTGACTCCCAGGACGATATCATTTTTTAAAGCGACTTTGTAATCATCTTCATATTAGAAGCTCCTCTGAGTAGTGAAGTGAACAGAAGTTGTTCCATATTTACCTTAAGCAAACATACTTCCAAGTGGACAAGTACACTTTTTACTAAGGAATGAAAATTAAGTTATTTTAAAAAGTAAAGTGCTTCAAACCTAAAAAGTTATCACACAAGATTTTAATTTAATAACTTGTAAACTGTAAATAAAAGTAATTAATTTCATTTGACTCGCTACTTCGCTCCCTCGTGACTTTTGAGAGCAGAAAAGAGTAAAGAGAGCAAAGACTTTGACCCGCTCGCATAACTCCCTCATGAACATTGCAACCACCCATCACGCTGGTTTTATGTGAAATTATTAACAAGAACAACAAGCAAACAAGCATTATGTCTCAAGTCCAATTAGCTGAGAGACAAGCCGAGTATGACTAATATGCTTTCATATGTACTTAACCTCGCCATCTAGTTCCATCACTTGAACTTTGACATCTTTTAAACAAGAGGACGATTGTCTTGAAGCAGGTTAGCAGTGAAATTATATTGTTTAGAATCCAATTGGAAGGAGGCTTACAATGGGAAATTAAAATTACAACGAGGAACACTTAAAAAGGAAAGGGGATTCGTAAATGAGAAGCTAAGGAAGTTGGATACAGAGACAAGTGGTGATGGTGGGTCTTGATCCAGTTGTACTTATCACAGCTCCCGCATCATCACCATCATCCAGACCGCTTTTTAAAACGACGACTTTCCTGTAGAGCAAGATCGTTTACACACGTGAGCGCACAAGACACAGGAAAATTGAAGTGAAGCAAGGCATAGGGAAAAGGCGTTGAATGAAAGTGTGAAGACCTCATTAATTTCACAGAACCGAGTTCTCCAGCGGCACGGACAGAGCTGGAGAAAAAACTTTGTGCAAAGTCTCCACTCTCCCACGTACTCTTTGATAGTGAAGCACTTTCTCTTCCATAAAAAACAACTTTTCCACACCATCTTTTCAATCTCATCACACACATCTTGTCAACATAATATCGCTCAGGGATTCGTTGCACCACCCTCTACCCCATCACTTGAGACTGTTCTGGAACAATTCGGAATATAATTCACAGCTAGCATACACCTCGATCCTGGTCAAAGTTGCTGGTTACTTTTCCAGATCAGCCATTTCAAGTTTAATGTATGAATGAGAGCACGGAACTGCTTGATCGTTACCATTCAAAAAACATTTCTTCCCAAAACAATCCTTACATCAGCGTTACAGGCATCTTCGACCACACATTTCCTGCTACTGGGGTATCAGCAGATGCTGAATTGTTGATGACTCGTAGAAAATCGTCTATAACCAGTCCAAGCTGAAGGGAAAGTATCAAGTCAGACGGTGAAAAGGAAAGTCATTTTCATGGTAAGTTCACATGTTTTCATATATTTTCTTTGACATTGGGCTACTGTGAGCATTTACAAGCTAAATATTGCATTGTATTCAATATGCTAAAGCTGCGTAGAAGAGTCCACCTAGTAGAGCAATAGGCAACTTGTCTCATTTTCTCTCCATTTTGGTATGGTGAAATAGTTATACGGAGTGAAGTTGGTCGATGGTTCGTAGACATATTTAGGCAAGGTTTGTGTGTGTACACAACACCGCTAAATTTCAGGGACTGGAAAACCTGAAGAAGAAGATAATATTCATGAGTAGACAGTAATAATAAGACATTTTTATCAAAATAATGGGGTTTTCATTCATGGCTGCTCGTGCATTGTGATGTGGGCGAACTAAAGGAGGCAAGCACAAATGTCTCTAAATTTTTCCTCATGTGCGTGTCAAAAGGAATCCTTCGTAAACATTTATGAAAACCACTGGAGGACATTTGACTGTGAGAGGGAAAGCAGAGTGTTCTTACGCATACCTAAAAAATATATACACACCGTTTCATAAAGAATGTAGAAACAGGAAACGCTTCTCCTGCATTTTTTTCTCTCAAGTTCCTCTCGCAACCTTGCTATACGCGGTTTTCTTTATTGACCAGCCAAGTAAACTCTGCGAGTTGTCATCTAAAAGAAAATAGCAAATGACAAGAGAAATGTGGTAGTCCTCTGGAGAAAATGAGAGAGAATCTTGGAGGAGAAAGGGCTGCAAATGAGACTCCACTCCAACGCATTCTTCTTGCTCACTCAAAAGTACATGTAATCTAGATGCGAAAAAGTCTGTTCAACTTTACAGTCTTTTGAATTGCTTAGTGAGTTATAGTCAAAGGTACCTGTGCTCGTGCTACAGATATAAGAAAACTGTATAGGTATGCATGGATGAGTACAGTTCAAAATAGGGCCGGCTCTACTGCATTCCTAGCTCTTCCTGTTCGTCTCCTTTGGTTGAGTCTACCTACTGATAATCTCACATCGCTTCCGCTCTCTTGCTTCGTGTAACAAACCTTTTTGCATATTTTCCCTCACAGTTAATTCCCATCGCGTAGGATTTTTGCACGAGAGTGTAGTCTCACCAACTGACGGGAATGATTGCTTCACAGTTATAACAGGCTCATATGAATAAGTGTATTTTCCACTTCTCAAGTCTGATTTAGATTTGCAAGTAAAAGATACCCTCAAGCGGGAGATGTGCATGCAATCTGAAACGCTCAGGCTCGTTCACTGATTTAATGCTCAGACGCATTCTCGTATTTTATTATGTATCATCTCGTACTTTTCATGGATCCGTATTTTTTTTTGAATTCGGAGTAAATCAGTCTGTATTGTATGTATATTGGTATCAATTTTATATACTTTTATGCAAGTGTATAGTACATGATTATAATTTTTCCGGTGTATAATTTATAACGTTTCAAAACGAGGAGCCTTTCCCTTAGAATCCAACTCTTGCTTCTGAAGATTTTGATTAGACCTAATGCATGCATTTTGAATTAAACTTTAATGATACACTTACAACTTAATGTATAAGCAGCAACAACAAGAACAGGAATTAAAAACTTTTACTAGTATATGCTCGCGTAATTGACACTTAAATGGTTAAATGTGAGTATAAAACCGTTCTGCTCTTATTCAAAAGTCTTATAAAGGTTCTTTTGAGTAGAAACGGAAACTCCTGTTTCCCACCTATCCTCTACAGAACAGAATTAGGTGGTAGAAATAAGATGATATTATATAGACGATCAAAGTGTGAACTTTCCCAACGCTTCCTGAATTTAGCCTACTGGAATATTATTGATAAATGTGCATGTTTCATATTTTAATGTAGGATGTACACGTTGATACACTTTATGAGGTAATGGGCAACTCGGTTTCTTATTCACAACTAATATTTAATATTTGCAATTTTATTATATCAGGAAAAATTTGTCTGGCCATTTTGCACAACGAAATGATAAACCCCCTTTTCTCATATTTTTTTCCGGAAGATAAACTAGGCACCAAGGAAAAACCTCTTTTTGTCCGACAAAAAAATCCATGCCTATATACTCATTGTCAGTAAGGACACGGTCTTTGTTCGAGTGAATGAAATAAAACGTACTCACACTCACTCCATTTATGTGGACAGCGAGTATGTAGCTGGCATAGCTTGAATGAATGCTGAGATGAAGAAAGTGGAATAATTGAAAGACTCTTCTAAAACAAGTTATGCAGGCCACTGAAAGTATCAAAAAGTGTCTCTCTGGGCATAATTTATCCCTCTGTCCTCATAATATTCCCATTTTATTCACTTTCTCTCCGTATTTCTACATTACGCGAAATTGATTTAGTGACTTTAGGAAGAAGGGCTATTTCCACGCAGACTTAGCGTCTTGCAGTGTGCATATACGGATGCTCTCTACAAAGCACATTTTTTCCTGGACAAGCAAAAGCGAAATGCAATGAAAGCCGCGAGGGAAGTCATATATAAAGTCGTATGACCATAAATGGGAAATATGTCGGTAGACCGACTTCTAATCAACTATGTTAGTAGCGAGTTCATTTTTTGTCAGGTTCAATTTTTACAAGAATTGGCACAGAAAGTGAAAGTGCTCACTGAAATCTCAAGCCAAACCCTTACCTTTTTTAAGAGAAGACCATGAAGATCTGCCAGACATGCACTGGGTTGTCTTTTGAGATGTTATTAAGGTCTTTTCGTTTCGCTCCGATTGTGTCTGTCTGTCTTTCCATGCATACTTATCGATACGATCCGTTTTTACTAAAATTTGGCATTGCGCTACATATATCAGCCCAAGCTACAAGCTAAGCAACATTTCAAAATCGAATCGGCCTAGTACTTTTTGAAAAATCTTGACTCATTTATTTTTAATGAGAACCATTAGCTAACCAGTGTGCTGATAGTTCCAGAGACTGCAATCTTTGTTGAAGAGTTTACATGTGTTTATTATTTAATAGTGCAGCACTGAACGCAGCTCTCGTAGAAGCAAAGCAATGTGCAAGAAAAGCTTTCAACTTTTGTTCAAGATTGGTCTACAGTGTGGATTATTTCGAGAGTGAATCATTCTAGAAAACAGTTTTATTCACAAATTCCATTTTTCGCTTGAACGAATTGGTGTCGTGTGTGGACATAACTGAGAACGAACAGGATGCAACCGACTATGATCATATAAGATCAAAATTCCCAATCCAAAACACTCTCATAAGAATCTGCTGATGATGAGGTGATGGAAAGAAATGACTTTTCTATTCTACATTCTTATCCTCCCATTAAAGTTAATGTTTGCAATCGAAGATTGCCCAAACCCTTCTAGCTACTAGTCACTGTCGTCTTTTCCGATTATCAAAACTAAAGTCTGACTAATCCGATGTAGAGCCAAAGCAGTGTTATGACTCATCAATGCAAAGTCTATAATATCCTCCTAAAAATTAACTACAAAAAGTTTAACTTCAAATTTTCTCTTCGTTACGGGACGAGTTTATCATTCCAAATCGGTTGAAAACGTAGGTAGGCTACTTTTGACAGTGACAGAATAAACTTTTCCGTCTGCTGCCAGAAGATATGTTTTGAATGTTTTAAGTTTTCCACTGGACGACTTCCTCCAACTTGTAAATGTTAGGCTAAACACATTACAAAAAGTCGAATTACGTGGAAACCTCCGACATTTTCCCTACTCTCCTCATACAATATTTGCGTTTCAAGGGAACAGATTAAAAATGATTGTTAATGAAGTTGTGCTTTTACGTTGCGTTGCTTTCTTTGTTCTCCATTAAAAAGCAAATATCACAATTGTTTCAGTGTTTGCAAATTTTGTGCCAGGTAGTACTGAAATGAAATTTTTCCTCTTGCTTTCTTCAACTTTCTCAAACCTCCCAAACTGGACGTTGTAGAATCAACCGATATCTTGTGTGGATATTTGCTTTGCTATGTCTCGAATGAATGAACCAAATCAAAATTGATCAAACTTTTGTTTGCTTACATATGCAAACCATTATCCCAACTAATGCATGTATACCTACGTAGGCCGGGCCAGTGTACTAGTTTATGCTTACGATGTGTATTATGTGGAAGGGGGCTTGATTACCGCTTCCCATATTACTAAAATGTACACAGCCGAGCCGGGACACAACAAAAATGTCCCAAATGTTGACGCTGTAGATTTGGAACGGTGGCAATGGTTCAGAATAAGTTGTTCTGATAATGACAGAGCTAGCTCGAGCTGTGGCTAGCATTTATAGCTATCCGCTCCAAAATAGCATTTACAAGTTTGAAACGGCCTTTATATAGTCAGTGGCTTTCACAAGTTCAGAATAAACCGAATTTTGAATAAAACATGGTTATCTGGTAATTGTATGTACTTAAGTGTTGCTGGTAGATTTTGGTAGTTATTATTGCTGTTAATTCCTTTCGATATTATTGAATAAGTTTAGTTTTAAATGGGGCTCCTATACGGAGAACCCGTCCCATGTTTAAATATAGGATCATAAAAATGACATGAATTTATTACACGGAAGTCACCTTTACAAAGTCATCAAATAATACCAGGAATGCTTGTCTCACCTCTGCCATTATTACATTGCATTTGTGATGAATTGTATAGAGAGAAAATTCAAGCTACATTAATACATTGTTTGTGCGTGTGGGGTCGCACCTTTATTTTTTCACCTTCTACTTGAGATAAGCAAGAATATGTATTACACACCTGATACAGCGTGATCATCTATACCTTTCTACCTTCAATTTAATGCTAATCAGAATAAGAGATAGTGATAATGTCAGTTTGATTTATATTATTGCAGATCGCACTTGGCTTGACTTCCAAAATAAGTCTATCTTTGGCGTTCGTCCTCGTCATCCGTTGAAGTCTAACCGACGTCTTTTCGCCGTTACGTAATTATTATGAAAGTAAGCAAACGGACAAGAGTTTTTACATTCAGCAAATCTCTGTACAAACCCAGTGATTCGTGTAGTGTGGCTTAAGGCTAGTAAGTAGGTGTACAGGTCCGCAAAATAATAGTTATTAAATCACGGACACTAAAGCCATCAACAAGTCAAGATAATAAATTATACATGTACCACCGAATTATATAAAAGGAAAGGAGCAGTATGCTGAAAACTGGCTGAACTAACCATGGCGTATATCCAGAAAAACATCAATTTTGGAATGCGAAACGACGACTGATTGTGTCGTCACCGGAATGATATGAATATGATTGACTATGTTGTATGTGGACATGCAATTGAGTAAAATCAGTTGTTAGTGATTTTAATTCGTTGGGTCAAGTCCATTAAATCAGTCTGGAAGATTTTGTTACACTCCAGATTCCGTAGAGCTTCTACGTTTCTTCACTGTACAATTTTTCCTTATTCTCAGCCCGTGCTTGTCGTCAGTACTTAACTAACTATAAAATTACAAAGGACAATGTTATTTATAAGTGAAATACGGAATTATAAAGTAGGGATAATCCTCGAGTTGAGAGTAGAGTAGTGTGAACCGTGTTGACTGAAACTGTAATTATAAGGTGTAAGGGGAAACTGAGAACTAATTACTGATCAGTTAAAATGGATCCTTGTTGTGGAACGATGCAGCCACAAGTTTGTGCAGATTGTCGCCTGGGCATTCATATGCCACAGTCACTCTTCAATTTCACATTGAACGACAAAAACTGTTCCAGCTGTTTCAAAACAAGTACTCCAGCAGCAGTGGACGATTGTAGATGCTGCAGAAAGTTGAGGCATGTAGGGACGCGATGGAGAAGAACCACTTCCCTTTCACCTGTTTCTTGCAAAACCTGCCCTACCCATGATTGCCACAGTGGAAGCAATAGTCAAACGGAAACAACGAGACTGAACATCACTTCGCCAAATTTAAGACATGAATCGAGTGATTGCTCTAGTGGCATAAGTACTCAATCCGAATTGCTTCCTGGTACTTCCTCGGACGAAGACTGTCAGCGCATAGGAAGTAGGAGCAAACGCTCTTGCACCTCTCCACCTCCAAAAACTGTCAATAATTTGCTCATGCTAAGTCTGCTGTGTATAGCGATGTTTGTGAGTAGTAATTGCGGGGTTGATGGATTACGGATCAACCAGTTTGGAGGGTACGAAGATGTGGTGGTCAGCATTGGTACTGATGTCCCACCAATCACTTGCCAACAACTCATCCAAAATTTGCAGGTATGTGACTACTTGGTTTAAGTTCATATGGATTATATCATACCCTTAAAAAACCACGTTAAATCCGAATCCATACTTATTTCAATTGAATTTTCAAACTTGGCGATAACCCAAGAAGGAAGTTCAGATTGGCACACAAAAAATGCATTGCTCCTTTGAAATTAACAATTAACAAAGTTTTGTTGCACCAACAGATGATTTTCACATCATCATCCGAATATTTGCATGGAGCCACGAAAGGGCGGGCATACTTTCACCGTGTACAAATAATCTTACCAGCCACATGGGACTCTCGAGCTTGTGGAAAAATGTTGCCAACATCATATACAAGTGCCAGCAGTGCTAGCAATTCACACTTCCAAGTCGACGGTGAACATCCTATTTTTGGTCACAATCCCTGGACCCAACAGTCTAAAGGGTGTGGACAACAGGGAGAGAAAATTAACGTTGGATACCAATACATCATGGGCTACAACGATACGGATATGACCTATTCTTTTCCAGGTAATAAATATGTCCCAATCCCAATCAAATTATGCTTAATTTAAATTAGCTGAGATTCTGAACCGTTATAGACCTATCAAATTATAAGTACAAAATATCTGTTGCGATCAAATTTTACGTTGAGCGAAACCATTTAATGCTTTTACAGATCGGAAATTGGTGCATGAGTGGGCAAAATTTCGGTATGGTGTTTTTGAAGAAATTGGTTTCGAGGATGATCCAATATATCCTACCACTTACTCGAGTCCAACATCCTCGTCGTTTGAGAGGCTACCAACTTCATGCACGAACAAACCATTGCAAGGAAGCTGGTAAGAGCTTAATAAAATAAACTGCTACTGACTAAAGTGAATAGTTGTAGTGTCGAGTTACAATTGACTAGTTAAGCAAATGCTTGGAAGACCCATTGGTGAAATTTTGATTCATTAAACCTCACTACCTCATACCCCATTTATTAAACAATGCATTTTTACTGCTTTGGTTGGATAGGAAGGGAGAATGTGAACGTACTTCGTCCCCCCAGCGTCCATCATCTTCGTCTCCTACTAGTTCATCGGGGGATGGATATGAACATGCAAAGACAAATTGTGTCTTCATTCCGTTTCTGAATGACAATGGCAATATCACTAGCTCTCTCATGTCATATCCTTATCTTCGCAACGTAAAGAATTTTTGTGACTCGATTACGCACAATCGACAGTCCCCCACTAAGCAAAATTTTCTTTGTGAGCAAAGGCCTGTCTCGGAAGTAATCTATTCCCATCCCGATTTTCACAACGTTTCTTCACTGTCTAGGTACTGATTGTTCGATAATATCTTATAAATATTTTGCGCCTACATCAACCTTATTAAACATGCTTAGAAAAACGAACCCTTCAATGTAAATGTTTCCTGATTTCACAGAAATGGAAGAGGCATAATGCCGCCAGAGTTCATCATCAAACAGTTTACCCAGCCACGATTTGTTCTTTTGGTGGAAGAAACGGGAAATATGAATCTCAGGGTATGTAAAATCGAATAAGAAAAGGTTGATTTTGAGGCATAGACGTTAAACCCAATTAAAATTTAGCTGCGTAGCCCTGGTTTAGTAGATTCTCACGCAAAAGTTTTTTATGCATTCTCAACAGGACGTTTGGAAGTATCTGAAACTGGCGATCCGGAAATTCATCAAGTACGATTTACCTACTGGAACTCAGATTGGATTGATGACGGTTGGCTCAGACACTAGGATTTTGGCTAACATGACGAGTTTGGACGATAATACAAAAGGAATCCTTGCTGAAAAATTGCCTAATTATCCCAACATAGAAACAGGATCATTATCGCTCCGCAAAGCCATTAGCCAGGCAGTCAATGTAAGTAAAACTTTAATAGTTTGCACTCTGCCGGTGTCTTGTGTGCTTTGTAGCAACACACGTTGAGGATGAGGAGTGTTTATGTCCGTATTGCATATTTAAGCAATCCAGACATACTATACACGCAGACATTTGCAAACTTGAACATATTATTTGTATTAGTCTAAATTAATTAATTAGCAAACCAAATTAATCAAAATCCAAATTGCCTTTCGTAAACAATTACATAAGGAACTGTAGACGGACATTTAGTATGTACTGTGGCTTTTTCCGAGAAAATAAATTCTTCTTACAATGTTACAATTGTAACGCATCGCATTTTCATACATAACAGCAATCACGATTGGTTAATTTACTCCTAGATTTGATCTAAAATTCGAATCTCGTTTTACATATCTAGATGCTGAAATGGAACGGACAAAGAGTAGGTGGTTCAGTAATAATCCTCATTAGTCAAGGAAGTACATCCCAGATGGACCTTGAGTCGTCAGTGCACCTTTTGCGTCAAGAAGAGATTTCTATCGCTACTATCGAGTATCCCTCAATTGGTGATGGTAAAATTTCCTTTCTCTCGCAAGCAACTAACAGTCCACACTACACGATTCGTGAATCTGGAGTTGGAACAATGTCGCATATGTCGACTTATATTCAGCTTGTTAATTCCATGAATGAAATACAACGCTTCTTTACTCGGCGAATTGCTGCTAAATGGCCTACCATAGTAAGTGCGGCACAGTTTACATTCACATTACTTATCAGCCTACGTTTCTCTTTGATTAGCTTGTCATCGCTCGGTTTTTAAATACCTCTCATCGTGATCATTAGCTTTCTTGTATACCTGGGCAGAAAGGGTTTTTTTTGTGCACGTGAAAAAATGATGCAAATGTTTTTTTGCTACAGGTTCATCAAGAAGAATTCAAAGGAGATGCACCTTCTTTTGTGGAGTCTTCCTTCAGCTTCGATGCTGAGCAAGCACCTGGAGAATTCTACATATATATTCCCAATCCAATCGATCCCAAAGTCAATAAGGTGGAGCTGATTAGTCCATCAGGAGCCCGATTTACAGATCAGTTGTCACTTCTTCACGATATAAACGTTATTAAAATTGACGCACTTATTGACCAATCGGGTACGTAATTGTTGTTAAAAGGAGTAATTAGATCTCTATAAAATGTGGTATTTATACCTTTTCATTTTGTTATCATAAAATTTCTGCAGGAATCTGGCGCTATCGAATTGAACGACTTGGCGACAGTCACCAGTCCCATTTTGTGCAAGTTGTAACAAGCACTAATGCAGCGTCGGCGAACGATGAGCTAACAGTGAGATTGTTTTCAAACGTCGACGAAACGCGATTTGTCAATTTTAGTCAAATGCCATTGGTTTTGTATGCGGAAGTAAAGCGTGGGATGAGCCCTGTCCTCGATGCAGATGTCGAGGCTACAATAGTAGCTGGCTCCACGAAATGGAATACTAAACTATTCGATGGTGGTAATGGAGGTAAGAATTAATTTTTAATGATTATTTATGAATTTACAGATAGGTGTTAAGGCTGTCCCACAGAGAACAGAAGGGGTTTCCTAGTAAATAGGGGATGTAGGCTACAGAGTTTAGAGCGTTGGGGGTGTTTGAATAATTTGCTTTTGCGATTCATACTGTTGCTTGCTTTTTATAAAAGTTGGATGCAAGAATATGTTTGCAACTTACATAAAGTCGTTTCTGAGGGTTTATTAGTTAGTATTTAGACAGTTAGAGAGCATTGGAGTGGATAGAAAAAAACTAAATAGTATCAATATCAGGATTTAATACGATTGCGATATTATTTCATTTGTATTGATGATTTATTCTGCATTTAATTTGTAGATCCCGATATTACCAGCGGAGATGGAGTTTACTCGCGGTACGTACTTCCGCCTGCGTCTACTCAGACCACATCATTGGAAATCACAGTTAAAGTAAAAACTTCGCCGTACCACACGAAATTCGTTAGCTCAGACCTCACGATGGGTGGCGCTGGCGTGTTCCCTCACCCCTCATCGTATGGCAGGAAGAGATACGTTGAAACTTGCTGTGGTAGCAAAATGGTACCGGAATGGATGCAATTTAAAACTATGCCATATAACGAGCGAATCGTTGACTCTTACTCTGTAAAAATTTCGCGTCCGAAAGCATCTAACTTCTATCGACCCTCACGGGTTGGTGATTTACGCGTAGTTAGCCATAACGCCCAAGAAGTCACACTATGTTTTACATCACCCGGAGAAGACTTAGACCACAGGACTGTACGCAGCTATCAATTTTTTTACCGTCGATCTTTGGATTCGAAGCCCATCCCCAAAGAACCATTCATTGCTCTTGACTCACCGGCCGGAACAGCGCTCAATCTTACAATTAGCGTTCCTGATCATGGACTGTTTTTCCTGAATGTAGTTGCCACTGATCATTACGGAAACGATGGAAAATTGTCCAATACAGTAGAGTTTCATACAGATCCACCTCCAACACAATCCAATTCCGGACGGACTCAAAAGCAAACAGACACGGTATCTTCTAGAGCGAGTGATGAAGGAAAGAAGTTGAGCTCAACGGATATTGTGTTGATAGTAGTCGGAGTTGTGGGTTTTTTAGTCTTGATTGCTCTCGTGGTCCTCATATGCATTTATTGTCGGCGACGTGGGACTAAAGGAATGGGGTCAACAGAGACCAAAATTTCAACTATTTCAGACAACAAAGCCCCCATACATTGGTCGGCCAGTCAACTTTTGAACGAGCACGAGAAGAGACAAAGTATTTACGCTCAAAGCTCACACAGCACTAGTCAGCTGGGAAGTCAAGGTGTGACCGAAGTCAAGACTGCAGTACAACAGCAAAGGTCACATCAACACCCCTTCAATGGAAGCCCTGGGTCATCCACTCGATCCTTTCGATCGATTAGTGAAAATGCCAGGAAGACAAGTGTAGACTATGAGAGTTGCTCTTCCGACCCGACTATGAGATCTATGAAAGGGCCGACAGATTATGAAACGCCAAATGAAAGCGACCAAGAGAATTACCGGACGCTTGATAGCTATTCAGGGGTGCCATACAGGTTAAACGGAGGATTTTCCCATTCATTCGCTTTAAAAAGTAGTGGCGGCCCTGCGTATCAGCAGCAATTCAATCATAACATCCCTGTAAACTCGACTAGTAGTAGTAGTCATATACAATATAATCCCAATATCCAAGGTTCCCTGACATCCGTTAGTAGTAAGCGACGCAATATTACAATGGTGTAAACCATATTTTCATGTTAAAAAGTCATAGCTTATTAGTTAAATAAAGACCTCCGTCATCGTCAATATAACTTGTTACCATGGTGTTACAGCGGATCGCAAAAGTTTCCTGCAATCCGTCTAATCCTACCCACATCTGTGTATGTCCTTTACCTTGTGTTGTATGTTAATTAATGCTTCATTGTTAAACGCCAAAACTGACTATAGCTGACATGCTCGAAGAGCATTTAGGATTCCCGGTCCGTTCTTCGGAATCATCCTGATTATTTTTTGTTTAACCATGATTTTTGAATACAAATAATGTTCATATAAATGCATTTCCAAGTTCATTCCGTTTCTGTATTATTGGAAGAGTTACTTTAGGAATACTTAGTAAGTTTAACTTATATATAGTTTAGTTAACTTATATAATGATATAATATATATATGTGCTTGATTGAGCAGATGAGTTTAATAAATAAAAGAAGCCAGAGACCACAGAAGTTTCTATATACTTAAGAAAACATTTAAAACAACAATGACGTGTACATATTCCTGAACTGAAACTGAATATCTGTCGTTATTAATGCTATCAATGTGCAGTCATATCTCACCTGCGAGATTTTCACAAATATGTGCACATGCATTTTTGCACCTTACCTCTACGCACTTACAAGCAAGACTACTCTGCCTACTATTGCAACTTTCAAATCTCAATAAAACTAATGCAATCCAATAGAATCGACGACGGAGAATTTGATAGCGTTAACTCTTCCCCAAATTACATCTCTCATACTCAAGGCCAAGACCATACACGCTGATTTTGAAAATTATAATCCATGTTTTCAAAATGAGTTTTTTAAACAGTACTTAATGCATTTTTTGTCTTTCTACTACACTTTAAAAATACCTACTTGTCTTTTTAGAGCATCCCAGCGCAGTGTAAATCAAATAGCACTGCTACAGGAAAAAGATTTTAGACAATAAGCAAAAACACTGGACAGAAGCGGTTACAAGCCTAATGTCACATCTTTAATGCAATATGAACCAAAGGAAATATTTTTCAAGATGAGTTTGCGGTGATTAGTAGTCGATGTTTTTCAATAAGCAAAACCTGCGTATAACTTCAATACATTCCCGGAATGAACACATATTTTTATTCGCAATAGCCATTAAACGTTATAATTAAATAAATGTTGCTTGGTCCAGTAAGTAATATCATCACATAATCGTATCTAGATGAAGCGGAGAGTTCTGCATAGTTGATTCAGGCAAACCCTTTCTGTTTTTGCTCACGCCGACTTTAATCTTTGAAGATCCACCTTCAAGCGACGTCTTCTTGCCGTTAATCAAAGGTTTAGATGTACTAGTGTACGAATTCAAGTTATGAATATGAAGCGTGTTAAGGCCGTCAGCATTGTATAAACGCGAGCCTGTCGTTGACGTCGAAGTTGACGGTGATTTGGAATTCACATCATTTTCACCGGTATTGAGTAAATACGGCATAGAATCATCTTTCTTGATGGGGTTTCCTTTGTTAACGTCAATAGCAGTTAACGACGGTAAATCCAAATGGTCTTCAAATTCTGATGGATTTACATATCGTGTTTTGTTCTCTCCCAGACTGGCGTTTTCGGGAATTTGTACTGTATTACCAGGTTTACTCCTAGAATCGTCATGACAAGCCATAGAAGTTACAGGAAACACCAGTGGGTTTACATTATTGTGATTATCGGTATTTAAGGTTGAAATTGTCGACGTGGGTGAAGTGGATTCCTCACTCGATGTTATCATTGTAGTCATGCATTTTAATTTGTGTGCATCCTCACTTTCAATAACTGCAAAATAAAATATAATCCTCATATAAATTGCATTGCATAGTGCTTCCTAGATCCACCTAACATTCCATTGAGAAGATGATACACACCTTTATAATGTTAATGTTACTGCAAAGTACTAGTCATTTATTTACTTACAAGATGATTGATTAGAAATTCAGTATGTGTGCTGTTATCTCGAAATACATTTTATTCTAATACAAGGTTAATTTCATTATTCAAAATCATACATTCTGTGATTGTGTGATTGATTGGCCATACACATGTTGGATTGATATAATACAAAATACAACGTAGTAATGCTCAAAATTACCCAATCCAACGCTATATCTTGACCGTGAACAAAATATATGCAAATACATAATATATTGCAAGATAAAGTGATTGTTAGCTCAAAACGAACCTACTATTATACATACATTGAATGGATATGAATATAAAGATCTTTAAGTATATAGATAGGCCAAAATCTTATGATGAGAGTTTTTTGTGTTCGATGTCCTTATGCCGAACGAGTTTTCATAACAACGTCACCATTTAAGTTTCAACCAGGGCCGTAGACATAGAGATATGGTGGTGCTTTAACGGGTACTGTGATTAGGAATTTTCATTAAA
>JAHZNA010004079.1:0-13567 GCA_027743935.1 Sinodicranocentrus sp. ZH6
ATTCAACTTAAAAAAACCGAATAAAATGTGCACAGACAGACAGACAGACAGACACACAGACACACACACACACAGACGGCGCAGACGATTTCATAAGCTCGCTCAAACACTTTGCGAGCTAATAACTAGCTAAATTTAGTCACAATGTGAATTATAGTACATTCACCATCTATCCCATGTAAGTGGGCTAAAAGAACTATCAAATACAATTTCATGCTGTGTGTGTACGAATGGCTTCAGCTTCCTCAAGCTATACAAAAACTATTTTCATTGAATTCATTGAATATTTTCAAAACAGCTGTTATCAGCCACTTACTCACAATCCAAAGCAAAGAAGCTGACCCTACAATTAACCAAAACGAAACCTTTTATGCGATTTATCATGTATTGATGATGTCATCAACAATATTCTTAATATAACATACATTTGTATTACTAATTACGCATACATTCTCAAATATGTTCATTCAAAATTGTACTACTATTAATAGTCTTACTAATGTCTCCTTGATGTAATTTGCCTTATCAAAGGCGCTCGAAAAGACAATAAACATTATTATCACATTTTCGGAACTTTTATTTATTTCCTTTCACTAATTGTCATCCTTGTTTTAGTCTAAAGCAAATTTAAAATCTTCAAACGAACTCCCACTCCGGTTTCCCACAAAGCTGCTTTGAAGGAAGTTGTAACACTTTGAAGGCCGTCATTGTCCAGATCAAGCATGAAGAACTCACTCCATTCTCATCCAGAAGAAGGGCTGCCACCAAGTGAAGGTGAAAACCCGTCCATTGTGTCTTGAACACATGTCCAACGCTAAAAACAAAAAAAACAACGACGAGCGAACAATCAACCACCTTCTTTCAATTTCCTTTCATCAATCTCAAACATGCCTAATCAATTTCAAATCTCGTCTCGTTTTCTTGTAGATTCGATGATTTCCTCTGAGATGCTGATTGTCAAATTTCCAAACTAGAAGTGAATGGGTAAAGCTGACGGATGCGATATGCAACCTTTCTTGAAGACAATTGTGATGAAAGAACAATGAGCCATTTATATTTTAGAAAGTTGCATAAGTTGCGAAAAGAGGGATGACGACGTCAACAGACAAAGATACACAATTTCCCGACCGGTTTTTGCTACCTTCTCAGTTTTACCACTTGTAATGATATCCCGATAAGAGGGAGCTTGCTGACTGCCAGTGTGTTATGTCCACTGAATGTTATCATCGTTTATCATTTTAAGAGATTCTGAGATAATCATACTCATCCTTATTCAAACTCATTTTGTGTTGGGCATATAACTCACGCAAAGAGATGTAAATTGTTGTGGATTTCAAGAAATCTCACTTTTCACATGCACATAACGTAAGAGTCTTTTTTCTCGTTCTTCTTGATGATACATGATAGAAGGATGCATTCATGCATTGCAAGTGAATGTAATAAAGCAAACTGCGGGCATTAGTGATCTTCTCAAGTTAATAAAGTTCGCGAAGGTCGTTTTTGTCGATCTGTCGAAACATTTATCCTTCTCTGTCTATTTATCTGTCATCTTGAAGCTAGCCATTATTGTTTTCATTTTACATTTCCGAATATATTTCGGTGGTCCTCAGTCCTTTAAAATCATCATACAGTGCATGATTCAAGTCCTGCTCCATTTGAAAGGTTTATTATTGATATGCAGTATTTACACAGGCATCCTTGGATGCGCAACAAAGAAAGTTACACTTGTCTACGTTCTCTCCCGCCGCAACACAACCTTCCACCCGTCCATCTTTGTCATTATTTCTTTCTTTCTCCAGCTCAACAGGCTGGTGCAAGGCGTGGTCGTGTGTGTCCTTGGAATGTAGAAAATGGGAACACTTTCCATTTTGGAAACAATTGGAGAAACTTGGTGCGCATTCCATTCTCGAAACAATAGAAGAAACTTGATGCACTTTCCATTCTCGAACAATGTCATGAAAGATTTCACTTGGCTCTCTCCTCGGGTATAAAAAGGCGTTGGGAAAATGAGCCTTTCATCATCATCAGCCTTCCACTTGACAACGCTGCACTATCTTTCAGCCTGGATTGCTCATCACCATTCCACTTTCCCTTGAGGTACTTTTCAACATTCCCAAGCGTCAAGTCTCATTTTCCTTTTGTGTTTTTCTCTTTTCAGAATGATACATTATCACTTGGCTCTCGAGTCGGCCCTCTGCCTCGTAAAGCTAACAACGGCGCTGCTGTGGGTGGCATTGGGGATCATCCTTGCATATTGCTGTCTCCGGTGGAATTCCTTCTGGACGTGGGTGTGGGCGTATTCAAGGGTGTACTCTTCCCAGCTGGAGAGCGTTGTAATAGACAGCACTGCTCATCTGATAGACCAAGATAACCTCGGCAAGAGCAAGAGGAAGGCTTGTGGAGACGACAACCCTTCTCTTGAGGTCGTTGTGTTTTATCCGAATTGAGGAGGCACTTTATTTGAATGCATACATACATGATACGACCTATGATTTATATTGGAATAAAACGGACGTGATTGTTCATTACATTTAGTACGTTTTGATAGGAAACAATAAGCATCTGCACTACACACGATTAATTACAAAAGAGCATTACGGAAATGTAGCATGATGATCAGTTACAAGTGAAAATCTACATTGCTGAGTGGGAGTAGATCCCTTGATTGGATACATAGAGCCAGTGTTTACGCAATAATTTACATGCATGTACTTAATTTTTGAGAAACTCATGTCTTCCCCAAAGCCTTCAGAGTTATCATTGCATAATCTCGAATCACGTAACTATCTGTTGACCAATAAGTTCGCTCAAGTTGCATCAACACTAAAAATAGGATGAATTGTTGATGCAATGCAAATGATGATGAAATATATTTTAATAACTAAATTGGCCATTTATAAAAAAATAGTTGAAGAGGACACCGGGAGTTAGATATTTGGACGGACGGATCGAGTTATAGAGACGGATCTATTTAGTAGTCGACCAATTCGTCTAATTTTTTTCCTCCGAAAAGAAGGTCCATAAATCAAGTAGTATGGAGGGTGAGGAATTTATTATAAAGTTTTGTATAGGTGTGAAATTTTTTGGCTATTTTTGGTAATTTCGTTTTTTAAATTCCTCGTGCAGCCTCTCCCTTTGCAGCTTTAGTGGTGGCGTTGGTGTGGACCTTTGTGGTGACAATCCTTCTGGTGTGGCTGATTCGGGCTATCAACAAATTGAGCAAGCTTCCTCTCACATCACAAGCGAGTGATGACTGGGATGAGGAAGACGACGACGACATATCCGTCGACAACAATAACAACATTTACTACACCATCTCATATCTCACATTACTTTGGCACAAGGAGAAGGATGACTTTGCAAAACCCAATTCCTTAGATGTCATCCTACACATTGAATCTGAAAGCTTGATCGTCTGAAAATGCGGAATACCAATACAAGTTTTGTTTTCTCTTAAAATAATTGAATAGATGACGGAGAATAAATTTGATACCGATATAACACCATTTTAACACCATTTTTATGCCTTTGACAAGTAGTCTGAAATTCTTTAACTCATTATGTGTATGTGTCATGTCATATGTCATTTTCATTTCATTTCCACATCATGGCACACATTTTAGAGAAAGAGGAAATTAATTAGTTATTTTACATAATCATTAAATTTTAAATCATTTACATTTAGGTTCCTTGTTAAAAATATTGGTTGTGGCACTTGTGGAGTGGAGAGCAATGAGCTGGAAAGAGGTTGAAAGGATGTATAGGACAATGCTTTTCCATTTGGAATGGCCATGTGCACTTGCACCAAGTAGTTCATTCTTCTTCTGGTGCTATAGCTGCAGTGAGCAGAGAACTTTATATAACTATTTAATCAATCAATTTTTCATCATCATCACCATTCATTGCATACATTTCCGAACATATGAAGGCGTTTATTTACGTACTTGTTCGTTACGTAAAGGTACAAGTTTGTTGCTATTTGCTATACCATAGTTGAATACAAAATGCGTGAGTAAAAAGTAGATAATAAGTGACACCTGTTTTTGGATATTTTAAACAGAGGCAGTTAACGAGCAACGTCTCAGCAAACGACTCCGATGCAGCTAACGCTGCAACATTGGAACAGGCACATCTGAAATCTGAAATTGCACAAAAAGAGGAGGCGCCTGCAGGTCCTGGATCTGCCTTAGCCCAATTGTGGCTACACTCACGCACAAGCTCAACACAATACACCAGACCCGTGCCAATAAAAATGAGCCATTTAATGGACATGCATGAAGTTATCCTCAATCCTGGATAGAGTTTGAGAGATATGATCATACACATATGTTGAAAGATCATTATTGATCATGCTACACAATTTTGTGAATTGTCTAGCTGTACAATAATAGTCCCACATGAAAAGTTGTAATTTCTTATTGCAGTTTCGAATAAAGGACATTTGATGCTCATGCCACTGCTGATGATAAGTGTGGACAAAGTAAGAGTTCAAGAAGCATTGGGCGATATTTTGCAAACCCAATCCATAGTAGAGTATATAGTTGATAGTGGATGGATGCATAGAAAATGTACATTTTATTTATCATTTCTCTGGCTAAAGGGGCAAGTACGGCTATTGTATTGTTTTGTATTGTAGAAAGTAAGTACGGTGTAGTTGGAAAAAGAAAAAAGTGTGCAAAAACTCTTCATTTTAATTTTAAGCACAGAGTAATGTTAATATTGCCACTGAAGTTTCCGTTTGATTGCACCATTTTTGCACCGTCTGAGAACTGGCTAATGAGTAAAAATGTGGAGAAAGAATGGATTATGATGTAAAAAAATTTGTTTTCGGAGAGTAAAAATGTGGAGAAAGAATGGATTATGATGTAAAAAAATTTGTTTTCGGAGAGTAAAAATGTGGAGAAAGAATGGATTATTTATGTATTGGATGTTTGTTGGTGCGTGCAAAGTGCAAAAGCTGTGGATGGAGTGGGATTTGTGGGATGATGCTTGAGCTTGAGCTTATCCTATGCATGGAAAGAGTGCAAATACTGAGTACACACACGTAAATTGTGATCATGATAATGTTGCGAAAAAGAACAAGATTGGCTTTGCATGGCTGCCTTGTTTATTTATTAGAGCAGGAAGGAGCAGAGAAGAAGAGTTGGAGGAGCGTATTGCTTTTGCATTGTGTCGTCGTCGTCATTCCACTACTGGGCTCTCTCTCTCCCCTCATCTCTGTCTCCATTCATTCCATTCACTATTCACAAGAAGTGCCCAACAACAACAACAAAAAAGAAGGAGTAATACACCAGGATATGTTTACAGCTGTTGTTAGCTCAGATGTCAATTATCTATAATGACGACCAGCTTAACAGGAAAAGACGACTTTTGAAGGAGCCTTGGCAGTGCAAAATACGAAAACCCCACTCACACTATTCACTCTAATCAAAATTGTACCATACTATAGTGACCAGCCAGTCTGGCTCAATAGTTTTGATCTCATCAAAACAATAAAAATTGTTCAATTATTCTTGGAGGGTTGAGATGGAGTGATCTTATAATTAATCAATAAGTAACGTCAATAGTTGCCTACTTGTACGTTTGCCCAGAATGAGTTGTCAGTCAGAGTTCTAAATGTGGCCAAGTAGTGACTTTTGTATGTTGAATCATCACTTTAATAGCCTCCACCTTGAATCCACCCATTCCAGACAAAATTCGTGGATCCCTGTGAACTGATTACATGAGTTAGTAGTCAAGTGGTGGAGGCAGGTGCGTGTGTGGAGGACAGACTAATGAAACATTCACAGTTTAATGTACCGGTAAGGAGAATCAAACTTGTGTCATGCAATCAATCTATCTTATCAATCTGTGAGCTGAATTTGTCAATTGGACAGAGAACACGAGTCTGCATGGAGGAGGAAGCGTTAATAAATCAAAAACTTCCAAAAGAATTACTGCTTCGAATATTCTCGTATTTGGACGTCCCTGCGCTATGTCGTTGTGCTCAGGTGTCCAAATCATGGAATCTGCTCGCACTGGATGGCAGCAATTGGCAAAAGATAGACTTGTTCAATTTCCAAACGGATATCGAAGTATGTTATCCTATATTTTCATCATTTTTCTTTCTCTTCTCTTGACATCCCAATTTGCTCATTTAAGGTGACATTTGAATTGTAGGGGCCTGTCGTAGAAAACATTGCACGAAGATCTGGGGGTTTCTTGAAGAAACTTAGTTTAAGGGGCTGCCAGTCTGTGGGCGATAATGCTATGAAAACATTCTCCGAGCAGTGTCCAAACATTGAGGTGTTATATCTGGAAGAGTGCAAACAAATCACTGATGCGTAAGCAGAACATATGAGCAGTAGCACTCTTTGCATGAGAAATAATAGATTTGTGAATTTCCTGCATCAACCCCTTTTTCTCGTAATTATTAGTACTTGCATCAGTCTCAGTCGTAATGGTCGCAAACTTCAGCGACTGGACTTGGCATCTTGCTCAAACGTCACTGATGAGTCACTGAAAGCTTTGTCGGAAGGATGTCCAAATCTCACTCATATCAACATTTCCTGGTGTGACAATATCAGTGAAAAAGGTTTGCATTGGAACGTTCGGATTTTCTTCTTCTTTTTATTATTATTATTATTATTATTATGCATATGTTAAAATAATTACTGATTCACAGGCGTTGGGTTGCTTGCGAGAGGTTGTCCTAAACTCCGACATTTTATCGCTAAAGGCAGAATGTTCATTGATAACGAGTCTGGGATTCATTTGGCTACTCATTGTCCTCTGTTGGAGGTTGTCAACTTCAATTATGCTGCCGTGAGTAATTAAATATTAAATTTCTCACATGAGCCAATGCATTTCCCAGCCTGGCAATGCAAGCTAACAACGAGGAATGACTCTTTTGTCTTGCAGGCTTTGACAGATGAGGCTGTCCAAAGATTAGCGCAGAACTGTCTTAACATTCATTATTTATGTATATCTGGATGTCTGAATCTTACTGATGCTACTCTATTGTCAATAGCACAGTACTGTCACAAGTTGACCACGTTTGAAGCTGCTGGATGCTCTCAGTTCACAGACAACGGCTTTCAAGCTCTTGCTCGGGTGAGTTGGACAAGTTGGAATTGGTGGAATTGAAATGATTGCGATAATTCATAATAATGCTCTACTCTTTGTTCCAACAGAATTGCCACTATCTGGAGAAAATGGATTTGGAGGATTGCGTACTTATATCTGATAACACTTTGACTTATTTGGCAGCTGGATGTCCACGATTGGAACAACTGGTATGCATTGTACTGCCCAAAATGACCGATTTAATAAGATGCAATAATTAAAAATGACTTTCATGCAGACTCTGTCACATTGCGAGCTGATAACAGACGACGGTATCAGGCAGCTAGGAATGGCACCTTGTGCAGCGGAGCATTTGACTGTCCTCGAGCTGGATAATTGCCCATTGATAACTGATGCCTCTTTGGAGCATTTGGTGTCATGTCATAATCTACAAAGAATAGAGTTGTATGACTGTCAACTGATTACACGTGCCGGAATACGCCGACTTCGGGTTGGCTAAAATAAAATGATAAAATCCAAACGTTTCAAGCATGCATGCAAGTATTTTTTTTAACTTGAACGCGGATTATCGTTTTCAGAACCATCTACCAAATATCAGTGTCCACGCTTATTTTGCTCCAATGACTCCTCCTCCTCCAGTTGGGGGCTCAAGACAACGTTATTGCCGTTGCTGTGTAATTCTTTGAAGCGTAGCGCCATCATCCTTGAAGAGTGGAAGATTTGTTGATGATCAGGATCACTGAACACACCTAATGTATTTTTTCCTGAGTGGTGCTGCTCTGCTATGCTAGTGTCCAAAATGATTCTATCATACTGTGATGAGGTGTAAATATACTGCATATATAAATATATATGTATTCAGCCAAAATATTTGAAAAAAATGGTTGAACGAATGACATATGAATGAAGAAGCTCCTCCGGCGGCGTCACACCTATGCTTAAAGTGTCAAAAAAACAAGGTTAGTTAGAACCACGACATCGAATTAAGTTGCTTGGCTAAAGTCGACTTTTATGACAACTTTGTCAGGTGCATAATAAATTTGTTTATTTTGGTAGTCATTTGCTTTGAAAGATGAGTAAAATGGATCACCCACTTGGCAAAAGTGTCGAGTTTGTATTAAATATAATGGATGATATCCTGTTTTGAAAATTTTCTTAGCTGCTTTTATGCCGATGCGTGCATTTGTACAAGAATAACGGGTAAAAGCGTTTGGCTAGGGTGAGTGGATTGAAAGTTTTGAAAGTTTAGCTAAAACTCTAACAACTCTCGTGTGTCTGTATTTCTATCATGTATGTACGTTGTAGAGAAGTGATTCAAGTGAATGCTTAAACTGGAGAAGTGGAGAGCATAAAAATATGATGATGATGTATAATATATAGCTTAAAAGATTATTGTTATGGATTTATAAGCGTAGGTTAAAAGATACAAGCTAAAAGCCAGCAGTGGTATACAAGGGAGCAATCAAAATTTGCGGTTGCAGTGTAGTAATTATTATTATTATTATTATTATTATTATTACTATTATTATTATATCAGATAAATTAGTGATGGTCGAACTTTTATTATATTTCCTAATGCATTTCACCTTGAGATGGGAAAATGGACATCCAGCTATAATAAATCAATCAAGGTGACCTACATGACAGACAACAAAGTCAATAATGAGAAAAGCATTATCTATCAACAACATAGTTTTAATAATTATATCATAAGTAACTATATATATTAAATATATTCTTAGAGTGATCAATTTTTGGGAGAAATATATGATAAATAGTAAAAAGTGTAAAGTTGGTGAAGATGGCGGGCGGTATATTTGCAGTTTTTCAGTAGAGAACAGCTTAGCTTCAGTTGGATTCCATTTCCTGTCCACATGCCTTGTCCACAGTTTCAAAAGTCTTCCCATAATCCCAACATGTTCCGAGTTCAGTTTCGTTGTCGTTCCTACTAGCCACCTTCAACCTTATTTTTTATTAGGATTATAATATTGTACAAGTAAAATGTAAGTGTAGAAGGGTACTCAATCAAGTTACCATGATACCAAACAAACAGATACGTAAAAATGATGATTTTGTGCGTGACATGATCAAAAGGAGCTTTACATAATAATGTGCTGAATTGCTGCTGGGAGTTGATTTGAATTGAATTGGGTTTTATATTTAATTGTGTGTACTGTTGCTCCTCATATATGCTGATGAATATATATCATGCTATAAAAAGCTTAACAAAATGATACGCTGTACTGTGTGGTGGCGTTTTCGGAGTTGGTTTGTTAATATATGTAGCTAGTTACATATATTTGGAATCCCTCTCGGGTTCAGGTTTGCTAATTTGTTTTTTGCTCTTGAAAGCGTTAAAAATGAACTAAGAAATAATTTTACATTATTATACACATCTATGTTAAGGGATCGCCGCTCGTTCGTAACGTTTATCAATAAAATCGACTTCGCAATTGTTCATACCGCAAGAGAGGCGAGGGGCGGGTGGGGTAGTTTTTGAACAAAATGTCACTTTATTTATTTGTCTATTAAAATGAAGAAACAAGATTTCCAATTCCAACAACGTGACACTAAACATACATGAAACATGATACATACCACCAACCATCATCATATCATATCACCACGATACTATACATCAAACTGCGAATCTTCATACACGGATTAAGTACAAATATATATATAGAATTACGACCATACTCGATACTCACTAGAAAATAAATAATTGCCAGCTGTGCGCCACCATAATTATAATAATTAGCGAGAAATAGGAAACTCTTTTAAAAAAAGGGTCTGATAGGAAAAATAAATTACTCACAGGATGATAATGGAAACCGGATTAAAAAATGTATTTGCATAGATATTGTAATGTACATGGGTAGTTTGGCTAAATACACAACCCCTCATTTTCAAACACATAAATAAAAACTGCTTAAGGTAATGCCATCTGGATTTGCTTGCTCGATAACCACGTGCATTCATAAAAAATACTCATACCATATACTCGTTTTCTGCACCAAAGATGGTCATATTCACCGGAGACCAATAAAGTCCTGAGCGCTTGTACAATAGCGACCAAACATACGGGATAAAAAACTCCTCCGGTTGGTCTTCCTCCACGTAGCGAAACTTGAGGTCCGGGAATTTCTTCAATCATCATTATAGATTATAAATGTTGTACTTGTACTCGATTCAATAAAAATATGCAATCATAATAAATAATAAACAATAATTAAATTAATTACCCGTAAGATGTCTGGAGACCAGTGGCGAACGCCATCATGAATACGATCCATGACCTCAGTCACACTCAAGTCTTTATGCTCCTCTCCTAGTCGTTTTGTAAAGTAATTTATAACCTACAAAAATCAAAAAAGTTAATCATTATTGATTAGTTTAGGATGGGTATCATATGATCAAGTCTCAGGAATATTAGTAATGAAAAATCACCAAGTCCATATTGTAGACCAGATCTTCGGTTGCATCGTAATTTCGAAAAGCGTCAAAGACATGTTTCTTATACAAGAGTGTGTAGATCAAATGCTTGTTGTGGGAAAGTTGATGACTAAGAACGGAATTAAGTATTTCAAGTACCATTCGAATCACTTCTTCCAGAACGTTGATATCCTGAACCTAATAAAAATGGATGCTTCTTGAACTTAAGCTATACTTTATATGTAACATGCATTTAAGGGGAAAATGAATAAAGGCTGGATTACAGTTTCACTGGATTGCTCTGACTCTGTGCGACTGTTGCCAGCTGCCGACTCTTCCAATTTCCCGAGTAGCTTCGTGTGACGTTTACTGTTTTAAGCAAGTTTGACAAAAGTTAGAAGATGATACACAACCATAATAATGTTGATCACAAACAGTCGCAACTTACAATGTCATGCACTTGATGGTTGAATAGCTCATCCTCACTCAAAATCAGCATAACGATAAGACTCATGTAAATGTGATGAGAAGCGCTAGTAGGAGCATTGTACAACGTCTTCAGCATAGGAAGAACCTGCAACCCATTCAAATATGCATATTACTATTACAAATAATGAAAGGAAATAGATTGATTGTTGTTGCTCTGAAATTGAAATTGAAATTGACTTTATTATAGTGCTAATAAACATCAGTCACACACACTGAATCTTGAATCTTACCAAAAGTTCAATATCCGAGCGAGCCATGATGTACGACTTAAAGCCACTGTTGCTGTGGACAAGCGTATAGAGAAGCAATGTAGTTTCGTCTTGATCAATCTTTGTGCAAATGATTTCATACAGCCTCGAATAGTTTAGCTTGTACAAAGGTAATTCGTCGATCGGCATCGCATTCTCGTTGGGAACAGCTAGAGATACCAATTTAAAAGGATGCATCAATTAAAGCAAATTAGGTCAAGTACCACACACCTCACACTCGAAATCAATGCACATACCAGCATCATTTCCTAGAGTAATTAATGACTCTTGGTAAATATTCACAGAATCTTCGCCAGAAGTGGTGCAATGGTTGATAAGAATCAAAAGTAAATTCAGAGACTCATTAGCTAAAGTGTTGGATCTATAATCTTCGTCATTTTGGTGCATGCTTCCTAGGCCCACTCCCTTCCTTAGTATGTTCCATATCCCACCTGTATTCAAGCAAAGTCAAAATTAAAATCCCACATCCCATCCTTTACATGATGAAAAAAACAATTAACTTTTACATACTCGCCACTCCAATAACTAGACTTCCAGCATCATCCCGCTGGAACAGAGGATTTGGAGGCTCAACTTGATCAATGTAATTCTGAACCAGTGCCTTGGTTAAAATTGCTGCAATAGCCGGTGGAGTGCTCGTCATTATCACTCTGTGAAGAGAAATCATTAAACACTCTCTCCCACTTATATACTCACTATTATGTATTATATTATATTAGTGGAACAAAAACCTGAATGAAGCAATCTTGGCAGCAGTTACAGACCAGAACATTTGACCAGACAGTAGTGTTATAATTGTGTTCACGGATTCCAGATGTAATACGTAAGTAAGGCTCTTCACCGGAATTTCTGTGACAATTTTGACAAGGGTTTCCATTAGTGTTTCCAACGAATCTTCTTCTTCTTCTAGGATTGGACCATTAACATCCCCATTCCCTAAAATAAGGAAAACACGTAAGCATTTTGTTTGAGCACTTGAAGGTGAATAAATATAAATACAACTTTTTATTAAATACCTCTAGCAGCCGTAGCAGCCTTAAAGTGATTAGCATATTCTTCCTCGGATACAGTTTCAACCAGGAAACGACACAGATGTTTTATCACCGCCAAGGCATTGTAAGCTTGCCAAATGAACATTGAGCTGCAAAAAAAAACATTTACAATAAAAACTGTGTGTTCTGTGGCTGTTGACTACTAGGTGTGACTAAACTACTCACTCTCCAGTTTGGACGGAAAGTGAAACTTCCTTGGCTCTTGAAGCAAAAACATTGATTAGAGCTGACAGGTTCTTGGTAGACAAATTGTTCAAAATAAACTGACTCCGTAGGATTTCTGTATGTCCATCAAGCATGACACATTCATCTCTAGGGTTAGAAAAGACGAAGAGTTGGTGAATGACAAATGAATTGACAGCTAAATACATGCAGACATTGCAGACTACTAGGCACTTACTTGGTAAATACGGGATGCATAGAATGGGAGAGAAGATTGTTCCACAACGGATCATTATGAGATATTGCTTCTGGTCCGCAAAATCGCTGCAGGTACTCATTGGACTCGACGTCGGTTAAACTACTACAATTCAGACCCATCTTAGGTTGGACGAAATTTTTCTGTTTCTACAATTTTACGGATGACGGAAAGAGATCCAATGATTTTAAAACACAATTGACAATCACACTATTTTGCTCTACAACGGACAACCATTAACAAAGTAAACTAGTTTTTTAAAAGAACTAACATGTGAGCTGTGTCAACTGTGAAGGATGACTAATGCCACGTGAATAAAGCTATAATTTAATAGCAAGCACCCGTTTCATTTGATGAGGAGTAGAAAATTAAACTACCTTTGATCGAATAAAATTCTTTCGCACCACCGTCACCGTGTTTGGAACAGCTGGGCAAAGAAATGACTAAAAAGGTGAGTGTGATAAATTTAGGATGAAATGACAACCCACATGACTTGACTGGTTAAAAACTAATAGAGAAGTTGATAAGAAAAGTGGCTAATTGTTATGCCAAGTTGTGGAGGACCTGCAGGCAGGCAGACCCTTGTTCTTGCGAGTGTAAATAGAGATAGACAGGTAGATTTGGGTAAACAGCCAGCAGCAGGGTGGAAGGTCCCAAGCTTACCAAAGCGGGTCCCCACCAGTATTTAACCATATTGGGTCCCCACCACACCTAAATGTATCTCCATCGGAATCTTACTATACTGGGTCCCCACCAGTACCTAATCATACTGGGTCCCCACCAGTACCTAATCATACTGGGTCCCCACCAGTACCTAATCATACTGGGTCCCCACCAGT
>JAHZNA010004080.1:0-15962 GCA_027743935.1 Sinodicranocentrus sp. ZH6
TGTGGGAAAAGCCTTTTCGAGATCTTTGGTCCAAGGTGTACATCAACTCAAGAGGGTAGATAGCGAAGTGAGTAGTGATAATTTCGACATTGCTCATACTTGTCACTGTTGTTACTTCGATTCCTTTTAAAAAATTGCATCCTGTCTGAAAACCATATAAAACATGGCAATTAAATAACAGCAAAAATTGAAACTACCCTTGTCTCCCGTGATTAACGACAATGCATTTGAATAAATGAAAAAAATAGAACCCTTTATGTTCAAGGAAGGTGTCATCAATAGACCATTTTTTTTCGCTCAAAAAAGGATGTACGGATGCACCACTAATTTTTAGATTTCAAACGGAAAAGGACCAAGTTTGGTTGTAAATTTACATTAGGATTTTTATATTTTTTACATGCATATTAAAAAGTGGCTGCTGCGTTCACAAAAAGGTTCACATGCTAAAATCTCAAATCAATATGTTTTGCATAGACCGCTAGACAAGCAACCCTTTTTGCAAGCATATAATATCAGTTTCAGCGTACAGGTGACTGGAATCCGTGTCAAATATGTATGCCATCACCAGTTGTACAACTTTAAACTTTATAAAAGCCCATTCATTTGGTGATAAGGGTGTGATAAACAGAAAAATGACTAGAGCTTGTTTACGTTTAAAGCTCACTCACTCGTTGACTGACAGCAGTAAGTAAAATAAATAAAAAATGTACAGATTGCCTTGAGGAGTAAAAATCTTTGTGTACAAGTGCATAATAGAAAATGCATACAAACAACCAAGATGATGAGGATTCTAACAGGTTTTAATCTTGCATTGATTCATCATTTCGTCAGCCTCAGAAAAACTACAACATATCCCGTCAAACTCATCCCTCTTTTGTTTCTTGAACACGAAGACGAGTTTAATACGGAAGGTTTTTGAGGAATCAAGTGTTTTGAACTTGGTATTTAATACTTGCCTTAGGATTTGTAAAACTGTGTGGTATTTATTTTATACTGCTTTGAAGACGCTTGTAATAGCTTAATTCGCCGACTTGATTGAATTTGAATACTTGTATGAATGCGGAGTCTTTTTCTATTTAGGAAACCAAAAAAATATTCCCTCTAATTTCTGCCAAAAATATTTAGAGATTAGGTCCATCACGTCAGAAATCACCGTCTCGGCTAAAAGCTCGGTTATCCGCTGTCACTACAAAGTTTACATGCATAGAATATTTTTAAAAATACAACCGCAAGTTAACCGACCGACCACCACAGTATTAAAGCATAAAAATGAAACATGTTTAAAACGTCAAGAAGAACAGAGATTATCTCATATCACACATCACTCTACAGAAGGATTTAACTGACAAGATGTCTTTATGATGGTTGACGTGAGGAGTAAATCAAAATACCATAAGGTAGACATGCTCGTATAATTCTTTAAAATGCTTGAATAAGATTTGATATACACGTTTTATAAAATGGGATAATATTCCAAAAGGGGAAGATGACTCAATTTCTTGGTCTTTTGCAAAGAATGAAAGTTGGGATAAAATGCTTATAACAAAAAAAGGCTCAAACTGTGAGTGTGTGAACGAGACACAATAATAAAAAAAACTAAAGAAAATGAAATTCAAATATAGGAAGCTGAACTGCTTTGGTAGCTTTTATATCCGCGTAGCTAACGTTAATGTGATGTGTGCTGATAACCATTACAAATTACAAATCAAAAGTAAAGCTTTTTTGCACATTAGGTCCGGGTCTCTTCCCCAAGCGTGTTTTTCCTTTTGATTGCTGTGCAAACTTATTATTTGTAAACTATATTTCATAAAGATTACTGAGCAAAACTCTTTTGGAATGTTGTCCACATAAAAAAAACACGCTATTCCCATTAGGTAGAAATGTGATACAGCTTAAAAAGTGAAATTCATTCTTTTGTTTCTCCATCTCCGACTAGATTTTCAAAGTTGTTTGTCAATCTTGCTAATGACCACCACTGCACAAATGAAATTTATGGTGATGCGTGGTATGGATATCTGGATTTTTAAAATGAAAAACACGTGTAACCCATTACAACTATTATTTCACGGCTATAATGTGCAGTTTTTGACTAACTGTTCTTGAGGAAAAGAATGATATGTTTGGTGATTTTGACAGGAAAACTGAACAAGAATGTGTTAATGATACCTACACGTAGGTTAGATTTGTGTGAAGGAAACGCTTATTGAAAAATCCTGGCCATATGCTAATTTCTAATGTTAAAGTTCAATGTACACAAGAGGTAGAAAGTCGATATAATACAATTTCTAGTGTTTTTTACTCGACAAATGTCAAAGGCCATGGTGTACACATACCTCGCCCTTTGAGGCTGATACCGTTCACGATCATCATGTACTTGTGCTTGTTAGTGTAAGTAATACTCACAAAAGGAAGTAATATATAAAGTTAATGGCTAGCGTGTGATATCTATTGTCTACCAAATACTTGTTACAGTTCATTTCTTCTTAACTCGGATTGATGGCCGTGGTAAGCAAATTCGTAGCGACTGCTACAACGTCCAACATACTTTCAGACACGTTCAACTTTAAACTCTTGAATTTCTTCAAATGTGCATATGGGGTACGTTTGACGGATGAAGAAACTGACAGCGACTTTCCACGCACACGCATACAACCAACTCACCGAATGGGGCACCGCAAAAGCATACGAATATAATTTAGAACTAACAATAATTTATTTTTCAAAGCTCAAGCCTTATTATCATGCATTTACTTGTATTCATCAAAATAATAACAAAACAAATAGGCTAATTAAGCTTTTCAATCTTTGATCCATTCTCCGTAAAAGGAATGGAAAGTCTTATTAGTCTCGCCGCCATGCGCTTTTGTGCCGGAGCTGATGGGCAGGAATCTGATATAGAAAATTACAATGTTACCTACTTAATAAAATCAGTAAATCAACATATTAGACATGGGGATATCACCCCTCCTGCATTAATGCATCCTCCTGTCATCGTATGTCTGTCTACCCACACACACACAACATGCCAAGTAAAATCAATAATTAGTACAGCATAGTGCATGTTCGAACTCTGATAAGTTAGTGGTCCGGTGCTGTGACAATATTTCAATTAATTGAACGTGAGGGAACCACCCTTTCACGAACATCAAAGAAACAAAAAATGTCTGCACACATATCTTTTTATTTTTACCTGTCTACCTAATGCTGGTCTGCTTTTTCTCATTGAAAAGACCCCTCTTACGCTTACATTCACAATAACATACATGAGCACGCATAAAAATCAGTGATTATCATTATCAGGCATTGTCGTAAAAAAGATTTTTATTTGTGAGCAGAGACGATGATGGTGAGACAAGTGCCTACACTACACTTTTCCGATTGTAACCTGTCACTTTTGAAGAATATATTACCCCAGAGGAACAGTTAGATTGTTTGAGTAGGTTATTTCAAGTCTTATATATTGGGATGCATATGTGCACTCGCAAAACTAGTAACTTCTAGTAAGACCATGCGTGATCATTTTAATTGAAAGGAAGTACAATATCAATAATAGCAACCAGCATGACAGATATAACATCCATAGCCAGCTGAGAACAGAAAAGGAACTTTCTGTTTTATGATTACATTACGTATTACAAGACGATATGATGATGATCACTTTAATCGAAATGAGTAGGACTGTATTTTTGGCTACATCTTTCCGTTTGCATAATTAATTGTACAATTAGTTTCAAGCTGTGATTTATGATATATATTATGTTGGCTCATTCAGAGTGAAAGTAATTTTCTGCTCTTATTGCCTCTATCTATAGACGCTAAAGTGCCTATTTGAAATGCATACCTAATGCTCATTCATTCATTCATAGAGGTTTTTAAAAGCACTCAAAGTGTCATTAGCTATCGGTCAATGTATTAAAAGTGGAATACTTTGCGAGTCAGAGATTACAAGAGGAATGAAAGGTAAAAATGAAAATATGCGATTTTTATTAGCTCTCGTCGCACAACTCCAATCGAGTGTGTAGACGATGACGAGATTGCATTTTTTATGAGAAAATGGTAACAGAGGATGTGAGAATGGAAGATTCCCTCATGAAAAGAGCACTGCCAATAAAGGAGCGCTCCAAGAATAGACTGTTTTTTCACTTCCCTTCTTCAATCCTTGCTCGCCTGATCGAAATTTGATGAGGATATTTTGTTATATTATGTGATCCCAGTTGAACAGGTAGTTTGGTGGATATTTAAATATATGCTGGCCATATAACTTCCTCTAGTTATGTTGTTAACGGCTTTGTAATGATTATTGATGGCCGTGCATAATTAAAGTGAAAATGAAAGTTGGACTAGGATGCGTATTTTTACTGGCTATACAAAGCTTATCGAGTTAGTAAAATTGTATTACAGAGCCCTTGCACTTCTACTTTGCAAATCTGAAAGGAGCCAGAGATGCCTTTTTTCCTTATCATATCAAAATGTTTTTTTGGATGCCTTTTTAGGAAAAAGCAAGATCGTGAACAAATGTTGCTAAATAGACAAAAAGAAATATTTTTCCCACAACCACCTACTAAAGTATATGCATCCTTTGTACATGAGATTGTTTGTTACTTGTGAGTTGTCAATGTATCTTATAAATCATGTCAGCGTTATCTCCATTTGGGATGGCATCTGCAACCAACTTCATGTAAAAGAATGATGTATCTACCTCCCCAACATTTAAAAAAAATCTCTTCAGGATTCGCTACTACTTTACTTTATGATAGAATCATTATATATATTACATCTCGCGCACGTGTGATAAAAAAGTACAATTGCAACACATAACAGTTTGAGAAAAGAGAACACACAATTTCTTGCGTATTTTTTTGCTCACAAGAATTTCTCAGGTTGCATTCACCCCATTTTAAGGGAATTTCTCTGTTTTGGAATCATACCCAAAAAAACATCTCTGACAAAAACAAAAGTTCCGAACATGTATAAAAAGTGAATTACCAAGAAGAAAACCAGCTATTTCAAAACGAAAGGGAAGGGAACTCTCATGCTGACGAAGATGACAGTTATTTTGAGCTTTCCTTTGATTAAAACATTTTGGCAGAAATTTGTAGAAAAACAAAGCTGTTAAGAATGCAAGTGCGGTTAGTAGGATGAATATAAAACAGTAAAAGTAACAAAAGTACCTATCTAAAATCTCCCTAACCTTATTTGTGTGGTTTGGAGCATCTTGAATTGTGGGTTTATCACACCAACTTTTTAACCTTTATTGACTTACGTGATATGTGATGACCACATGAAGTGTAGTCAAACCGTGCCAACTTTTCCCCCTTGCAACGGAACACACATTCAAACGTGTAGTTTGACTCTGTACTCGTCTCTAGTGTCCCATTAATAAAACATGCTACTCAAGTTGTTAACATTATTGCTTGATGCAAAAACATGAATGTGAGCTTTGTTCCTGAAAAACTTTTTTTTACCTTGATAGCACATTTATTATTATTGGCAGATGATCAGAGGTGTACCTAAGGAGAGTTGTAGTTATAAATGCCAAAAGTATAAGCCCTCCTATAGCCGAGGATGATACAAGTATGAATACAAATATATGTACAACCTTTTCGTATAAAAAGTTATGAAGGCATAAACAATGTTCTCATGGTCCTGTTCGATTTCAAGAAGAAAAAACTTCTTTTTTCTTAGCTTGTCAAAAGACGCTTTCATTGCTTTCATTTTTGTCTTAAGAATTTAATGTATTAATTTTAGCCGCACAAACAGCATACCCCTTATAAATACCTACTTTTACCCAGTAGAAAAATAAGACACAAATTATGACAAAGAATGGTACATGTCAAAGGTCTCCCTTTCATTGTTATTTTTGCATTAAGCTGACAAACCCTAGCCTTGTTGTACTTCTGTTTATGACGCACTTTTCATGTATAATTTTGGTATTTATGTGCATTCTCGTCGGGGTTGGAAAGAGGAATGCCAGCAGCAGCCACGAAAATACAATGAAGTGTGAAATTATAGAGCCCTCAATTACACCCTTTTAGCTAAAAAGTTTGGAGGCTCACGATTTATCAATTTATGTGAATTCATTTTACATGGTAGGGGCAGCCCTTGCAAAGTGGAGGTTTCTCGAAGAAAGTTGCTCTTCAACTGAAAGCTTCACAGGGAGTAAAAATTGTAAAGAAAATACGCATACTATATATCTTATCCTCTTTTGCGTCAGCAGTTGTTTTTAGACACTGTCGGCTAAGTTCGTGGGGGCCGAGTTCACGGTGGCCATTTATTGCTGTGAAGCACTATAAATTTTTATTGAGTAGGGACTAATAAACTCCCTTAAACTACAAGAATGTTCGTGAATGCTCCTAATTCTAATTGCATTTTTATCCTTTACAACTCATTGCTTTCCAAAATAAAAGGCTATACATCAATTTTTTTCTTTACTCTTTTTCAGAAATGGTTCATGCCACTACTGCGGACACTTGATTACAATCCATTGTTTGGGAAGTAACAATAGCTTTTAGAGCTGCTGTAGCCACGGCCCATTCATCTTATGGCGTTTTAAAAATCCCTCTAGTTCTCGATTCGAATTCTGCGGAAAAACGATTACCATCGACAATGCCAAGATGAACATTTAGTGCGAGTGCTAATAGCTAATTTATAACTTTTCTTCAATTGTCAACAAGTTTCAAAGGGGAAAACTTCTCTTTAACATAAAATATGGATGGTTGACTACATGCTTGAGTGAAGAGTTGAAGCTCTAGAAAAAAAATTGTGTTAATTCATTCACGACGATGAGAGTTGAACAGTGAAACTCGTGAAAAGTAAAATGAAAAGTGCCTGTGTACCTGTCCCACTTGACGGAATACATTGTTATTCTGAGCTAATTAGGTGGAAACATGAATGGCGTTTGTTTGTTTGGGCAGTTTGATGAATGCTACAGTTCTGGGAGAGTGTAAGTTACAACTGTGGAACGGATATTGAACTTATAATTTCCGCCAAAGGAGGAAATACTCGAAGTTAATTTATGCGCATTATAGAAACATTGAAAGTGCAAATAAAATGAGAGATGAGGACATTTAGTGAAACTGAAATCACATCAAGTTGAACTCTAACGAGGAAGAAGGATCATTTGTGGAGGAAGTTAGAAGGAAAAAAAACATTAAATTATCCTGTGGACATTTTGTGCGTGGAAGTGTGGATTTTTTATTTTTTTCTGTGAGAGTATTGCATGCAATTAGAATGACAGTTTAACTCTAGATGATAATATATTACCATGAATTCTTTCAGAGCCAAAAGGTTAAAAACCAAAATCTGGAGCGAATGCCAAAAAAACTGCTTAAAGGAATGATAAATGTGCTTGCTATTATGTTTAAAAGTGTGATTTTATCCCTATAATTTACTCAGATCAAACTAAAGCCATTAGTTGAGTCGAAGAGAATTTGAAAGGAGAACAAAAAGGAAAAAATCCTTTAAAAAAAATCTTTCGCCTCATAGACAATATGATTACGGGGGTTATAAAGACAACGGTGCTATTTTAATAATTTTATCTTTTTTCTTATCAAAACCAAACCATCACAATGTCAAATGCAGGAGAGCCAGATCAAGGGGAAGCGTTCGGTCCATTCATAACCGTCGTTTCAGTCGATGGAGGTCTTCAGTGTGGGAACAAATTGACGGTGATCACTCCCACAGAAATTTGCGAAACGGCCAAACAAGGGAAGCAGGCCGTTATTAGAAAACTTGACACAAGTCACGACAAGCCATCAGCCCCGTCAACCCGTGGCAGTAAACTAATTCAGCCGAGTGACTTTGGGAAAGCTAGCCATAACGGCAACAACAATCTTCACGGGTCAGCATCTTCGTCGTCAAAACATACAAGTAAACAAAGTCAAGAGACCACCACAAATTCTACAGGCTGTGGTGGTGCTGCATACGTAACTGTTGTAGCTTTGACTGAGGAGCAAAATCTGCATGCAGATGGTGGGAATAAAACAAAGCCAAAATCAGGTATACCTGTCAGGGCAGAGCCGGCCCCCTTGTCAGGTAAAAAATCTGTCGTGAACATTTGCAACCCCACCACTACCACTGCCAAAGGGTCCTCCTCTTATTTAGGAGGTGGAGGGAAAACAGCATGTGAAAATGGAGCAAGTCCACCTGATCGTGGAGACGACCAAGTTGTGACTATCGGCAATAAAGCTCTCATTACAAAGAGTCAAGAGATTCCTCACATTCACCACGTGAAGAACGCATCCATTGTTGAGATCACCATGAAAGAATGCAGCAATAATGGGAGATGCGAGGCTTCATGGGAAAATGACATTCCAACGAGAGTACGTGAGCCAGTGGTTGTTTACCGCCTGCCAGGGGAGCGCCTTGGCTTTGCACTCAAGTTTGATGGTGGCACATCCTCAGCCACTGAAAAGGTCAGCCACTTGTATATTCAATCGTGTGCTGAAGGAAGCCCAGCAAAGAGGACCACCACTTCGTGGAGAAATCTCCGTGAGGGAGATGAGATTGTCGAGATTGAGAAGATAGCAGTCAACTCCATGACAAGGATGGACTGCGTTCAAGCTTTAAAGGACTCGTCTGTCGCGGTCCAACTTGTTGTTGAGCATACATTTACATCAGAGGAGATGAGCTTGTTGAAGCAAATTAAAAGAGAAAATGGTATTAAAAGTAAGGAAAAATTAGCGCAACGACAAGCCAGTGGAATTCCAACAATGCAAATGACAACAAAAGAGAGTAAATTTAAAGAGGAGTCCTCCTCCTCATCCATTCATCATCAGAAGGAATCATATCAGCGATCTAGTTGCATCGAGCCACCTGAAACTCGTCCTCCTCAAAAAGGAATCATATCTAATAACCCCAATCAAAGAGTCACGAACAACAACGATGAGCAAAAGAAGGTAAAGGAGGTGAGTGCATCAGAGACAGCTGCACTTTTACCAAGTGCGAGGAGCGATATCGCTTCCGAAGGAAAATTTGATGAAGAGATAGGGACAGGAAGAGGTTCTTCAAGAATCCCCATCTCTCTCATTCCCAAGCGTGGTCATGCAACTTCGTCATTTGCCAACGAAGATGAAAAGGGTAGCAATGCAGTTGTATGCAGTCGTAGCGCCAAGGATGAAGAAAAGCTTGACGAATTACAATTGATGCCCCCTGTGGGCTTCGAAGATGAGCTGCATTCCCAGCAACATTTCTCACTAGGTCAGAACAATTATGAAGGAAATAAGAGCGGACCATCTTCTCATCTCTGTTTTTCTAATGACGGTCATTACAAGGGAGCTAATGAGCCCCATGAAACCTTCAGGGTAGTAGACTTAAGCCATGAAGAGTGTGAAAGCGGAGAAGATTCGCATATGGCTCATGGGTCTGTTAGCAGCTCTTCCAATTCCAACTTGATGTCCAGCGGCAACAACTTTATGCATTTGTCTGGCTCGGAAAATTATTCAATTTCCACCTCATGCTGCGAATCCGACGAAACCGAGAGCACTCGCTCTACTGTCGTCTCCCGACTGTCTATCGGATCTTCCATGACATCAATCTCTGCCGTCATGGCTGTACCCGGCTGCTGCACATCAAGTGACAGTAATAACAATACTGTCACCCTAACACAAATATCGGAGTGTAGCTCTTCCGCAGCAGTATTTAATGGTGGTAAACGCAAACACAGTCCGAACTCATCCCTCTCCCTAAATTCGAATTCTATGTCGATGATGATGAGCCCAGAGGCATCTCAAACACATGGATCTTCCTCCTCATCTGAAGAGAGGCAGGATTACGAGGCAGATTTGCACCATCAACATCATCACCACTCTCAGCAACAACTTGGTCAACAAGCTCCGAGTGTGAATAATGTGACGACCATCCCATATTCGTCTGTAGGTAGGGATGGCTCAGCTGTTGCCGAGATCCCGTTAGAACCTCCGTTGTCTTTCCAAGACAGGCGAGAACAGGTTGGGTTTCGAAGAGGACGGGATGAGGAGATGCAAACCTTGTCAAATATTATTGCCAATAGTGCAGCCCCATGTGAAGGGGAGCACTCTTTGGCCGAGAATCGCAATGACGCTAATGATGTAGCTGGGCGAAGGAGTGGATTGATGATGAAGAAAGAAGAGCAGGGAGAAGTTACTCCTGATGAAATGTCTAGCAAAGGTATAAATAACCATGGTGGTTATGATGGTGGCAGCCGAAAGACCTGCATCAATAAGGATCCATTCAGCAATGAATCAACTCTACGCAGGGTTGTGGCGGTAATGGATGGAAATAATAATGAGCAAGAGATTTTCGACGACGATGAGCTCGCTCTCTTGGCTGACGAGCTAGGGCTTGATCAAGAAGATGAGGATTTGTTTAAAGCAATGCTTGCAGAAGTGGAAGCTGCTGAACTTGAAGAATATGGACCAATTGATGAGCAAAAGCTGGGGAAAAAAATCAATGCCAATGGTAATAATAATGTGTTGATTGATGACTCTAAACACGGGAAATCCTACCGTGAGCCTAATCAACAGGGGACTGTGGTCAGTGCCAAATTAGGAGAGGGTTGCAATACCCTTGCAAATCAGAATCGTAATGATGCTACTGTGTGTATGGGCTATTATGACGGTGAAAAGGAGGGTGACGGTGGGGATCGAGTGAAGACAAAATCCCATCTTGCCGAGTCGTGGACCATAAGTAATTTCGATGATAATGGGGATGTCAGGGGTTTGGGAAGAATTACCATGTAAGTCTGGTTTTTTCACATTTCTACTCCTTTATGTATTCATATCTGTTCAAGAGTCATAATTAAATTGAAAGATTTTTTAACCTGTAAAAATCGCCTCGGCATGAATGCACGTTGTATAGAAAAGAGGAAAAACGGTAATAATGCGTGTGTATAGCTGTTGGAAATTATCTTCTTCTATGCCAGGCTAGGTATATGTTATTGTGAGTGAGGTGGGCACATTTTCTTCATAAAAGTTTTCAAATGAGCATATGCTCAGTATGTCTTTCTCCTTTACAATTCGGTATCTTTTTCATTTTTATTGGGTAAAATTGATAATTTGTAATTCAAAGTGAGTAGTAGTCAGTCGAGTAGTAAGACGTTTTACAATGAGTGGACATGCTCATATTAATAAATGTAGGTTAGGTGGCGTTAGCTCACACACAGAGCAATTTTTGGGACATATGGATAGGTAGATTGTTTGTTTGTGATTTTTTCTTCTTCCTTTGATGCACTTTACACGTGAATTTAGATTTTTTATGCATCTCCTATGCATGTAACTGGTGGACGGACAAGTGTACGTACATAGGGATGCGTAGCACATTGAAATTGTAATGGATACATATGTTTAATAGCGCAATGGGCTTGATTCAATGACAAGCATTAAAAATGGAGAAGGACAGGAAAAACACTGAATAATGAAATTCATTGTCAAAAACGAGCTTTCATGAGGTACTTTTCTTTTTTGATGCCTGGCCACGAAATCTATAATTAAGAGGAATAAAAGCGCTATTACTATTTGTGTTTTTATTTTATGACTCATCATCAGTATATAATCAAATGATTATAATTACGTGGCTACTTTCCAAGTTTACTGATTTATGAGCTAGAATGGGTAGACATTTAGCAATCTAATATACAACCTTAACACAATATAAAATATATATATTCTGTGTGTAGGCATATCTGCACATTCAATTTTGATTTCCACTTCATTCCGGGAAAATTATGATGAGGAAGATTAATGAACTACCTGTTTATCTTGCCATTTACAGGATACGAAAATGTGTATTACCGAGAAGGAAAATTGAATTTCACTTTTTCACCTCCTCTCATATCATCAATTCTTGATAAATTTTTCACTTTGCCTATTTAAAGGTTCCGTTGGGTCAGATCGATATTTGCAATTCAATTTTTAATCAATTGAATTATAAGTGGGATACTATCACAGTATTTCGTACAAAAGCCTTATCTCGTTTTCATTTGCAATCATCACTTGATCACTTGCTAAGGGGTAAAAAGTCCGCGCCCGGATGAGAAATAATCTCACAATCTAATTTTCTTGTCAAATTCAATTTACTCAGGTGATCCGCTCTGTACCTCTTTGTTTTTTGTTATTTTTGTGTGAAGCCACGCTAGCAAGTGCTCTTTGAGTAAACTCCTTCCTGGGAATCCCTAAATTCATTTTGACAAGCATATAAAAACTTCAACAAGAAGATGACAGTGTTGACATTGCCAAACTGCGTTGCATTCTCTGGGAAAGTGAACCTGAATGCGAAAACGCAAAAACACTCTGTCAGTCACTCATCTCCATTTTTATAATTGATAATACGCAACGACCTCATAAATGGTAGTAGTGTAGTAGTGAAATGCAACAAAAATACATTACTACACGAGCAATCTTACATTTTATTATACACATATCCATTCCACAAGTGATTTGGCAAAATACCAATGATGAGCTTGGACTCATTTTTTGAACATTTTCAGCAAGGAAAAGAGCAAACAGGGATGTTATAAAAGACTTGAGCTAGGACCATATCCACATCCTTTCCCATTTCAAACGATTACAATTGCACTCACTCAAGAGAGATGCTAGAAAATGATGGGAATGACAACTGACAATTGTTTACAACACAACAATATAATGTGTTTACTACTATAACATGCTAACTCGTTTCTACCCCTTGTTGGCAGTCATCTTGTGAAAAAGGCCAAAAGGATTATATACTTTCACATGTCATCATCATCATATTTTTTGATATCACTATTGCATTTATACAATTCATAATCCCTTTTGAAACGGTTCTACCGCAAGAGATACAAAGATGTTTATGAGATTCACAAAAGTAAAATGTTCTTGGACTTTTCCCGTCCCTGGTCAAACGCGGTATCATTTTCTTGTCAAGATTTTGTGGTATTCTAAGAGTGAGTGCATATGCATTTGTGTGTGTGTGTACTTTATGCATGAATATTTACTTACATCCCGTATTTGCGATCGAGGATGTGCACAATTTTTTGCACGAAACGAAAACCCCTTTTGGCTAACGGAGACACTAGATTTTTGAATTTTTTGTGTGGAAAAAACAGTTTACTCAGTCGCTACAATCAACAAAATCCGCAAAGAGAGAGAGAGAAGGCCAAAAAGGTTTTCTCATTTTTCTAGCCTGTAATCTAGTCCGAACTGTTTATCGACTGCAGGCAGGCAAAAACTATGCAAGCCTATGCTTCAGGTCACGAAAGTAAGAGGGATGATTCATCTAATTTATTATGAGCAAGAATGTAAAACTGATATGAAGCTAGAGGATGTGTGTTGGAAAAAGTAAGTGCTACACCTACGCGGATAATAATGATATGATAATAATAATAATAATCATGATGACCCTTAAGTCGTGATCAGAAGTGGATGCATTGCATTTTTAATTTGCATACTAATGCTCATGCTCCTTCTGTTTTCATTTTGGCACAACCATTCATTTCACTAAGGTAGCGTTGCATTATTTCTACGTAATTGTGAGCCGAAATTGTATGTGTGTGTGCATAACTGCTCATTTTCGTATTAAAGCTACTTTCTGTTTTTTCAACGGAATAAGAAGAGCTCCTCGCGACTTTTGACTTTCGGTACTTGATCTTCCTCAAGTCGTGAATGTGTGTGGACTTCCACCAACCTGGCGACTTGTAAAATTATATCGAAACGTAGATAAGGTACTTGCTATCGAAAGTGTGTTGAGCAGGGTACAAAACTAACGAGTTTTATGAAACTCTGTTAAAAACTGACATGAGCTTGGTGATCAGTGTAAAAATGTAATTATTTTAATTTCAGTTTATGACATGCATGCTCGCCTTGTAATGAAATGAGTAGACAAGGAGTTTTCCTGTTATACAGAGAGCAATAAAACTGTCGTATTACACCACCATAAAGTGATGTCCTATTGCTTGCTTGAAAAATGAAAATCAAATGCAGAAAATGTAAATTAAGATACAAGAAAAGAACGCGAAACACCTTTCCCATCCCTTTATCCGCCAAATTTGCTTGTCTGAAGCACAAACTAATATGTGTAATACGTAATAAACACTAATTAGTGTTCCGGATTATCTGCATTGCGACTGCCAAAAACGGAACAAGCGATTGGTTAATTAGTTCGCAAAATGCAGGAAGGTGCTTGACAATTCACGAGTTGTAAAGACTTTCCTACGTTCCTTGGAATCGAGAATGATACCTATGTGACTGTTTGGCACTCATTATGTACTTTTCATTCCAACTAAGAGTTTCAAATACCAATTATATTAATCTCAATATTCATTCATCATGCTCATCTCCTTACCAGGACGATTCTAACAATCCATGCAAATTTTTGCAGCAGTTGGGATATATCTAATGCTTAACATCAGTAATTTATTTTTACAAAATAAACTAGTTGACGTTAAGCCATACAAAGCGGAAATATTTGAAGTGTTGTTTCCCAACTGATCTTTCATACACATGTAATTAGTTACATGTAGTATTAGCATTAAATAATAATTAACGCTAAAAATCCGATACAGAAATTCTACAACACGAGATTATGATCTCACTCACAAAAGTTACATATCTAGTTTATAATTTATAAACTCTTGTCAGTACTGCATTGCCTATACTCACAACTTCCTCCCGATGTAAGAGACATCTCGCTCAAGCAACTAAAAGCAACAATCACTGCAACAATGGGTGCAACAAAGACAAAGTTGATGTTCAACTTTTTCTTGCCAGACGGCGCACTGCGTGCAAGTCTGAACGTTATATGCAGTTTCTCTTCATTCCTTCATCCTTTCTCATCTTCAAATGATCGTGCATAGGTTCTGCACACAGTTCATAAGGCCCTATGTACTTTACTGAAATTACGTTGAAAGACAGTTTTCGAAGATTGTCTGCTAAACGACTTGTCTAACCAATAATCACCTTTTCCTAGATGACAAAAGTTTCTTATGAACTGTCAAAAGTTCCCGTTTACACAACCTTTCAGTAAATTACATGCAAATGAGACTTGAATGAGTTGCAGTACCCAAAGTACAGGAACAAGGAACCATCTAATTTTCGGTTACGTAATAATATGGCATTACTAGAAAATACCTGGCCAAACACGGAAACTCATGTTGAAATTATCATAAAGAAATAATCCAACGGATGACTTTGTTTAAAAAAAGAGCTTCATACACCAAAGAAAAATTTCCAACTGTGAGCGGTGAAACATAAAATTGTTGAAGGGAAATACGCATACTGTGCACTTCCAACTTTGAAATGAGCTTATGAACTACCAGTAACGGAATATAACGGGTTTCTCCCTTTTAAAAAAGAACTGTCAATGATTGAGAGTAAAATTCCTTCAAAGTAGCTCACATTCTCAAATTTTCACCACATGCGACGGGCTTCAGAAAAAATAGAAAAATAAAAATCATGCAACGCAATGTTGAGTTGCATTTTATTTTAGTAAGTAGCTCGAGTTTAGAAAATGACGAATGAAGATTCACTTCAATAGTTTGATTATTCTCGGACTCGGTTGTCATCATCATTTTGCTTTCTCAAAAAATCCATGATTTGCACATCATCGCGTACTCCACACTGTATCCACGGAGGTATGCTCACACACAGACCGAGTTGATTTTTTTTACCAACTTTCCGTTCTGAACCTTATCCTTTTCAACATTTTCCTTTCAATGCGTGCTTCAGTTAAAATCTTACCTGAATGCTTCCGAGAATTCGCCTTTTTGCAAAAAAATCCTTACATCATTCAATTGTGAGTTTATGCAAGAGAAAACTCGAATTGAAAGTGGAGCTTTTGAGAATTCTATTTTTTTCTTCATGGTTTTTTTTTAACTATACCGTGATACAGTGGAAAATAATATACACAAAACTCCCTTTCATGCATATACATCTTTAACTGTTTTTTTTTCTCTAAATCTTGTTAAGAGTTTCCGGGTTATTCTGATGATGAAGCTTTAGCTGTAAATT
>JAHZNA010004081.1:0-13027 GCA_027743935.1 Sinodicranocentrus sp. ZH6
TTTTTGTGTCTCTCCCCTTTACTGCTGTTAGGAATAGCAAATAATGACTTACACAGGTTTGCGCCATGGCCATGGTTGTTGAGAGAATATCCAAAGTTCTCCTAATAATGTTCGTCCTCGTCGTAAATCATTTTACATATTGTAAATGTAGTGTAGGCATAATTTGAGAGAATGAATGTCAATAAAACTGAAGTATATTAATTCAACGCATTAATCATAAATATTTTACCACAAGTAATGGCACTGGCAATACTAGGAACTGTCCATATAACTAGATAATGTCAAGAGATACAAACCCAAGAGGAAATTATAATATAATATCTGATAACCTTTGTCACATAAATAAGTAAACGCAATAAATAAGGTGATTTGATTAATTTTCCAAAATGAAAATGTCCTACGTGAAGTTGATCTTTGCCCTGTGCCTGTTTGCGTTTTTGCTCAAACCATGGTCAATCGTCAGACGTTCTATGAAATGATTGGGTTGATTTACTTTTTTTGAGAGCTAAATTCACAAAAACCAATAAAATGCGACCTCTTCAATTAAAACGAATCAGAATACGATTTGAGCGGGATGATTTCGTCTATGAAAACAGCTCGTCCTCAGTAAACTGGTAAACTGGTATACATAATGTAACCTGCAAGCGTTTTTGTATTTTTCAGGACAAAAATTACAACTTATAAAATTAGCACCAAATGACGTGCCTCACAGCTCAATATGTTGAAGAGGACATGATGTAGATAAACCTGTTATTCCACAATTTTCCCCTAAGATTGCTTAAGTTGTCTTCTGTTGACCACGTCCAGTAGTACATTGGTGAATCATGAACCTGTTGTAGTATTTAGCTTTTTCGCAATTACTTTACCGTCAGGATCGTCATTTGTCAGGCAGCGAAGGCAACCTCATCTAAACTCTTTAAGAAACAATCGCTACCCTAGGTAAAAACATTGCTGAACTGGACATATTCCTTCTCTGGAACTTGTTTGAAGGGTAAAAAACAGAAGATGCATACAATCCTAAATACAGCCTTCAACATACTCGATTGGCAGTCCAAGTGTAGGTTTATCATGAGCCAGTAAAATGAATGAGTAATTTGGGTAAAGCAATGATTGTATGGCGTATACACTGTATATGGATGAAATCGACAAGATAGTGTTTTTTCCACTATTTGATAAAATCACGAAATAAGTATAATTAAACAAGTTTATGTATGATTCTTCTAGGCTTGCATCTTGCATGCAATGTGTTGAGGAACATCCTCTAATCTTCTGTTGTAACAAAAACTTTTCTTAATACAAGATTATTAGTTATGCATTCGTCAAGTTGCAGTTCGCTTTGAGAGCTAATCAAGTAACGACGTGCGCATTGCTTCCCTAGATAAATTTAACAAACCGAATGATTTTAAACTGAGAAATGCCTTTCTATTTAAAGATATTTGCGGTTTTAGTGGTCCTCACTGTGTTGAATAAGTGTGCTTTGGCAGTTTTCAAACAGGGGACAGATGGATGGACTCATGAGATAGATCAGGATGAAGAGAGTGGGCTTAAAATAAAGTGGAAAAGTTCTCCAGAGGATTCTCTAGGAAATAGGTGGCTAACAATTGAAGTCTTTGCGAGAACAAGGGGATATGTCGGAGTAGGATTTTCCCCTCATGGTGGGATGGCCGGAGGGGATATGGCTATTGGTTGGGTTGACTCTAACGGAAATGCACATTTGAAGGTAGGCATCCATTTACATAAAGTTATACATAGTGCCAGATATTATCACAGAAAACAAATTATGTCCAGGATTATCATGCGCTGGCTAATGAGCAACCGATACTAGACCAAACGCAGGATTATGAGTTGCTAAATGCTTTAGAAAGTGAGGATGGGACTACTATTCAGTTCCGTAGGAAATGGGATACTTGTGATGAACATGATTTAACTATTGCGGTTAGTTTGATACAATTTTGGTCTATTTCCCTTACATCAAGATGTACGATCTAATGTAAAACTGGGTTTAGAATGATACCATGAGGTTAATATGGGCGTACAGTCCTTTCGACCCAGAGCTAAGTGGAGAATCTGTGACAAATTTGCGATGGCATGGAACACAAACTCGAGGGACTGTTAGCGTCTTTATGTTTGATGACCCGTTCGCTGGAAAGTTTCCAAGGGATGATGATCCAGATGTGAAGCATTGGGATATGACGATGAATGATGTAATTAGCCGGGGTTGATCTCACTTGTCATTGTCAGTCTGCATATAGCTATTGGTAAATCAAATTAAATCTATTTAATTTTTATTTAGAACGCTGTGGAGGCTGATCAGACTACCTACTTTTGCAAAATTTTGAAAGCTCCTCCATTAACAAAGAAACATCACTTAATCGGGGTAAAGAATTAATAGATACCTATAGATTAATCCCAAGTATAAAACAGTTCGCACGAGCCAAAACATGTTTTTAAAACAGTTTAAGCCACTTTTGGACCCAAAAAATAAGAAAAACATTCATCACATCACGTTCATGGAGTGTGTAATCCCACCAGGGTATGGAAGCACGGAAGAAGTGTTTGAAAAGTATGTAAATCACCCTGGCGGAAAATGCTATTCTCCAAATATGCCTCCTGAATGGGCTAAACATTGCGTGACATTTTTATTCCTTTGGGTGGCTGGCTCTGAAGGTATATTGTCAATTGTCTAAATAATTTACATTCATTTAACCCACCATCATAATTTTTACTTTTATTTGTAATGACAGGCGAAATGCTCCCAGATCACGTTGGCGTGCCTTTGGGAGAGGAATTTGGAGGAGCCACGTATTTCATGTTAGAGCTCCATTACGACAACCCAGAGTTGAGAACATGTCAGTGATAAATTGGTCACATGTTGAACACTAATTTGTCATCAAGTTTGACAATGGTTTGACATATGTAATGGAAATTGGGATATAATTATTTATTTTTTCACAGTCAAGGACAACTCCGGAGTGAGGATGTATTACACAGATAAATTGCGAGAGAATGATGGCAGCATGGTTTTGATGGGATATCGAGTCACTCCATTCCTCCTTCTGCCTCCAAAACAAGAAAACTTTATGATACACGGCATTTGTTCATCGGAATGTACTCAAAATGTATGAAAAATATTTTCCCAAAATTTCCAGCTAACATAGCTTTCTAAAATTGCTCAAGTTTTAAAAACATTTTAGGCTATTCCAGAGGAAGGAATTAATTTAATTATCACTCTTATGCATGCCCATCTCAGTGGGAGGAAGTTAAGACTGAGACATCTGAGAAATGGGACGGAACTTTCATTGCCTGCTGAGGTTTTTTTTAAAAAGTTTTACATTGTATTATTATTTTGTTCATGCTGATATTATTGGAATTTGTGTGATTTGATCAATTGTGCAGGACAATAACTACGACTTTAATTATCAGCAAAGTAGAACTTTGAAGAATGAAGTAAAAATTTTGCGTGGGGATGAGCTCATCGTGGAGTGCGAATATGAAACAACGGATAATAATAGAATTGTTTTGGTTTGACAATGCTAACAAATTAATTTATATAAGATTTGCGAGGTGACTATTACAGATTTTAAACAAGTCTTCATTTGGAAAATTAGGGTGGGCTCTCAACACGACAAGAAATGTGCCAAGCGTTTTTAATGTACTATCCACGCATTGACTTCATGCAGTGCACAAGCCAATATGAGTTCCATGACTTTTTCAAAGGACTTTCAATTGATGAAGTTAGTGGAGATGTGCTGAAAGCAATGAAGATGCCATTTGATCCAAATGCGCTAACCCCGTAAGTGTTATGATGATTAAGTCTGAAAATAACTTTTGGACCATTTTACACTCTCAGGAGGTATCTTAGTTGTGAGTATGATTGCATTTTAGTGCTGAGAAAATATTTGACACGCCAGATGATGCCAGAGAGTTGGAGGAATCTGGAGACGGTGCAAGTTATCGAAGTGTATTTGACCATATCAGAATTGAATCTCCAAATCAATTGAAAAATATGTCGGTTGGAGATTACTTAAAGAGAGTAAACTGGTCAGATAAAGAGTTTATAAAGCAGGTCGAGTCCGAATGGAAGAATGGAAGACATTACCCGTTTTGTACAGGCCATGGAAGAAAACGCATTCCGATGAAGGTAAAATTAATCTCGCCGGATCTTGATGGGCAATTATGGCGATTCTATAATGATGATGAAAATGGTGAAATGGTAGATAAGTTTTTGAATTTCTTTCGGCAGAACCATATCATCCCGTATCCAGAAATCAAAGAAACTTTTAAAAAGCCAATTTCTAAAACATGCAGTTTTCTCAATAAACAAGAACATAAAGATGAGTCTATAATTCACTACACGGAGGTAACGAGGGAAAAGAAAGTAAGACTCAAAGAAGACAATCCAGTTTCAGCAGGATCTTCTGTGGTGTCGTATTCCAATTCCTTTACAAGTGCGGTTATCCTTATCGCAGTTTTGCATTATTTTTAACACTTTTATTACATAGCGCATGGATGCGATCATAAAGTACTGAATTAACTGAGAAATCAAATGTACAACATGCCCAATCTTGTTCGTATGCTAATTTTTATTGAACTTTTACGCAGAGTACAGCAAAACAATTACTGCTACGAGTAAGCATTTAATGAATAAAAACTGGTTTGATATTGTACCAGCAGCGGATTCAGGAGCGTCCCCACTAACCTCGATTTTTGTTGGATAAATGTAATCAGCCCAAAAATAGTTGTAATCTCGAACGATTGTGCCACTAGAGAAAAGTTTGATTTATAATTAGTATTTGTCATATATCTGATATAAAACATTCACAAAGCACATTTATTATCTTACTGTAGCTCATATTCTCCATGTGATATATTTGGAGCAATCCATTTGAAAGTAAGAGATGTTTTTTCTTCACCATTTGTGTGTGTTATTCCAGTAGCCTTCTTGCGAAAGCAGTCGATTGCTTTCAAGTCGTTGGAATTGTCGGCTGGATCAAACTTCCCAAAAGCTTCCGCCTTGCCACTGCCACCTGGGCGTTTCATTATAAAGAGGACTCCTTTGAACTTATACTTGCTCTCATCTGTTGACTTTACCGTGATTGTAATTGTTGATTCCCCTCGGACGAAAGTACGATCAACATTAATATTATATGGTAGAGGGCTTCGAGACGCACTTTCCTGGTGACTCGGAACCATTGTATCGCATATTGAAACTGGAGCACCAATACTATTTCCATATGTAGTATGGAATCGTGAAAAAAGTGTTATCAAAATGATAACAGTAACGCTGGATAAAGTGGTGGTGAGGTAAATTGAATGCATTTTTGAAAATATTATGGCTCGTAATTCTTTAAACTTAGAGTGTAAAGAGACTACTCAGGACAGGAGTGTTGTATCGAATTTGAGGGCTTATTAGTAGAATTTGATATATGAGGGCAAATAAATTATGTGGGATTGTTCCAGAAAAGTTCCACGTTGTCCTATTTACCATGTTGTGGTCGTAGTAGCTAGTTTCAATGGGATGAGTCGTTTTGTGGGATTTTCTTAGGGTTTTAGACTCTGTCACTGTGCATCGTATTTTGCATGTTGTGAGAAATAATGCAAATTACAATACTAAGGTTGATTATTGTGCAATCATGAGTGAGTGAACTTTGTAGTGCGTATTTTTAACCATCTTTCTATGATTTTAATGCGTTTCACAATTTTTAGTAATATAAATACGTAAATCTATGAAGCAATGAGTGAATCACAATTTCTTTGACAGGATGTGGGATTCCATTACCTAAAAACTGTGTGTGTATACCACAGAGCTTGTAACTAAATTAAAATAAGGTTATTAGAGTATGATTGGTATTCCTCACATTTACACTTAGAAATTAATTACACAAGCCAAGCCAGTGAGTCTAATGAGAGTATATGAAATATCAAACACTGTTTGTGGTAACACATAAAGTGTTTTACACTTATGCCTTTACTAGCAAGGATTTGTTCCTTTATGTAATGGAATTGTTAAATCACTGGCGAACTTTCGGGTTTCCACTTCCACTGCATCTTTTCCTTCAATACATTTTGAAACTCTGAAGCCAAATAGCAAGCATATAACGTATTATTATTATTAGCATGACAAAAATTGAGGGAAAACCAACAAAATACAATATATCTTCTTTTGTAAATTTACTTAATTCGTAAACATAAGTAGTTACATGCTTCATATACAGAATTAATTTGTACTATCCGGAATTATGTACATAAAGTTGAAAACCACAATCCCCTTCATTCATTCTTGTCTAAAATTGTGTTGAATCAGAAGACTAGCGTATTAAAATCAATCAGTTGCCCATACGCTAGTGAAAATCGCTTTCATTGATGAGCTCTGAACTTTTTCACGGTATCATTAAACCACCGCTCTTCCAGCCAAAGCCAATACCATCACAACTATTCTGAAAAACGCACACAGACCTTGTTTGAAGTCGGAGGCGGTCGAGGAAGGATTTGATTTACAGTTCGAGGTTGCGTTAATTTCGTAATTTCTGAAATAACAGAAAAAATGTTTACCTGCTTGACCAATATGCTACATTAAATAGGTATTTTTGCAAGACATGCTCATGTATTACATATTTACGTATTTCCTTACGTCATGTTGTCTTTTCTGCAAGTATTGTACCAGTTTTGCCCCGTAGAACATTCTGAAACTGAAGGCAATTCTTCCGGGGTATGAGGGATATTTTCAAGATTTCCAGGAATCACAACATGTCCAAAATTCACACAATTTCCGTAACTCAAAACCCCAAAGGTTTCCAACTTTGTAACACTTACAGGAAGGGTAACTACAATGTCTTCATTTTCATATCGCTGCCCAATCGCTTCACAACTTTTCTCAGGAAATGGAATGGTAACGTAGTGTCCCGGCGTCGTGTGAATTCCGTCAGCTCCTCTTAATTGCCCATGAAACCATACACCAAATCCTGTTCCGTCGTAATGAAATCCTAGAATTCGCAACTGCCTCTCGTTAATCACAAACACTTCTCCTTTCAATCCACCTCCGCACTCATAAAAGTTATGCAAGGAAATTTCCTTCGTCTTAAATCGAGCCATTAAAGATATTAACTCCATTACGCAAAGGCCCGCCAACAGGAAATATATCACGGTTCGAAAAAACTTCTTACGACGAGCTGTGTAAATCGACATTTTCAGGGTTATAATAAAACTTTAATTTGGAACTGAACAGTAAAAAATAACTTTTGATGTTTCAGAACCTTGTTTATTATGAAAACAAAGGAACACCCGGACAAGTTATGATTATGCACTAAAATTTGGAATTTAGATTGTTTAAATCAGCCGCCTTATTTTTCTTCGCACTATGCCAATTGTTCAATTATGAATTCGAATTTTACAGTGAAATCTCACATTTTATTCAACAATGGTACAATGTCAGTAAGCCAAGGTCGTTGTATGCGGCATTATTGAAAGGAATGAGAAAAATAATTAACAAATGACAGTAATTAATACATTTTGTTTTGTAAATTTTTTGAGTCGCATTAAATAGCTTGATAATTATGACTATCACAAAGTATGAATGTAGAGGATCAATTCCAATGAAAACATAATTAACCTCTGCACCAAATCTTTGACTAGAAATTATCTTGTATTTTTCTGGCATAAGGCGTACCTAGGATGACAAATTCCCGATCTCGGTAAGTTTCTGGGGGCTTTTGGAATCGTTAAATTCTTTGGTATTCTGACATCTCCAAAATTATGACAATATTGATAACAGTACACCGACAAAGCTTCCAAGTCGTAGACTCTAAGGCGTGATGGAAGGGTTATTGTGAAGTTTGCGTTGTTATAAGCACGCTGGTAGTTTTGACACGTTCCAACATGATTTTGAAGAGCAATTCCATCCGCAGAGTAAACTCCAGTTGTTCCATTTTTCATTCCCATAAACCACACTGCAGGTCCTTGGCCGTCGTAAGAGAATCCTCGGATTCGGAATTGTCTGTCGTTTAAAATAATGACTTCCCCTTGGAGTCCATGAGCAAGGGTGGGAAACTGACCAAGGGATATGTTTGACGTGGATTGACTGGTGAATACGATTAGTAGAAGAAATGGGGCTGAGCAAATGGAAATGAAAATTGGAGAAACTTGCACAGTCATTTTGAAACGTTGCAGTCGTCGTTATCTAGTTGGAACTAAGTTTCGTGGAAGTCTAGTGATAACCCATAATTGAGCAACTAGTTTTATTTAAAGAACACTTTGCAACTGAAGCACCAAATTGAACTCTGACCTCAATTTCAATCACTTTGATGATAGTCAATATTTACATAATTGAAATGGAAGCCTTGTTGTGAATCTGTCTACATAAACTAGATAAGTTGCTCATTGTTGTTGGAAATATACCAAGCTAATGCAATCTAAACCGAGGTCATTTAACACCTGTGTTGTAGCACAGTGCCAAACCATTTGCGCGAGAATGTATTTAAAGCAGATTTGTGCTCTTATACAACGATAAAAACTTGCGAAGTATATTAATTGTATTAACAATCCACCAGTTTATGAATGTAATACTTAATACACAATCAAAATATAGAATCCTCAATGGCAAAAAAGGCTGCTCCAGTTTATAACAAAAAATGTGTGCAAATAATGATATGAAAATAGTTTTAAAAGGTATATTTCCTTTGTAATTTCAATTTCAACAGCAGCGCAGATTTGGAATTATACATATGAGTAGACGAGTATGAAGCCAATATTGAAAGGTCCCTAAATAAATGTAGATATGCCTTAGAATTTCTTTAAACGTTGGAGAATTCAATAATATTACAAGCATTGAATCGAAGTGTTAAAACTGTATATTAAATAAAGTTATCCAATTGTGGTAAAGTTCATCAGGAAATAAATTTCCAGTAGCTTATTTCTTCAATTGAAGATCAATTACATATTAAACATCAGTCACAGGCATACTTGACCTTGTCATTGAAACTTACACTTGTTGATGCGATAAATGGGTTGAATGAATCTATGCTCAATTAAGTAAGTACATAAGTAAGTTATCGCTTTGTGCGAAACATTAAATGTATTTTACCAGGATTAATAACATTAGACGAACAAGGTGAAATAGCAATGTGAGATAGGCTACGTAAATAAAAGTGCACAACCAGGAAGTTTCCTGATTTCGAAACAAATAGACATGTTATCTTATCCTTTAGTGTTATAATGCCTTGCGAGAACTGTTCCCAACGGAAACTTTATTTCACATATAGTATCGTTTTCGTATCTCGTACAATGCTCAATCAATCCATGATATATGAAGACAGAAGTAATACTGCTTTGCTGACTGTTTTTTATATTTTATATCATGAAAAAGATTTGTACGGCAGTGGTAAATATTTGTATTTGTATCTTTATTCAATCCTTTTCTCTATAATGTTTTATTAATTTCAATCTGAATCCTCGTGATAACTTTTCATCCTTCTGCCAATTTTTGGTCTCGGGGGTGGTGGAGGAGGAGTAGTATCATTTGGTTTGTAATGTCCCGCCTCTTCGAAATTTCTTGCTTTAGAAGCCGCACCAGAGAGTTTATCTTTCCGGAATTTTCGTCCTTGAAGATTTCCATCAGACGTTGAACGTCCAGACCCAGACTGACCTTTTGGTGTTACTACATACACAGATCGTCCACTTTCTTTTGTCCCTCCTGAACCAGAACCAAAGTTTCTGCCACGAGTAGAGATATATCTGCCTGATGATCTTTGCTTCTCCAGATGCTCGATAGCCTTATTTTTGAGGGACTTTAATCTCGAGCACGGAGGAAAAAATTGAGTACATTCGCCGATTGTAAAGTTCCCAGGAAGTTTGCTTTTGTGGATGACAATATCGTCAGGAATATTGATTTGTCCAAGAGAGACACAGTGTTGATAGTCGTAGACAGATAGCATATTGAAGTCTTTTACAGTGAAATCATCCGGGACAAATATTTCCATGTCATGTTCTTTGTGAGGACCCAACAATCTTTCACATGACTTTTCATGGCCATTTCCACTATAAGGAAAAGCCACACCCTGGGTGGAGTACGGGTAAGATGCACCTGCCGCTCTTTTCATTCCCATGAAAAATATTGCTGATGCTTTGCCATCGTAGTGGAAGCCAGTGACTTGAAATTGCCTTCTGTCAATTATGCTTACTTCACCTTTAACACCATTTCTAGTACCTTGAATGTGCCCAAGTGTTACCACGTCCCCATCGGCGCAACGAAATAAAATAGAAAGGAGAATAGAAATCACTGGAAAGATGGACGCCAGAGAAAATACGTATTTGTCGGAAATATACATTGCAAATTTTAGAATTGCAAACGCTGTGCAGTACTGAGTAAAAAAGTTTCATTTTACAATTTAAGAAAGTCAGGTCGCGTCATAAGCCATTTCTATGAATTTGTATTGTAAGGAACATTGTACAAATGAAGTTGAATGATTAAATGCGATGCTGACAACATTTCCAAAAAGTACTTTTTTTTCAGCTTACACATACACATACTGAGTATAATAAGGTTGTCGACCCATATTTCATTAATACTTGTAATTTTTTCGTATTGCATATGTATGCATAAAGTTTTGGCTCTCATCCATCGGGCTTTACTTTTTTTTTCACGCAAACGTGTCACGAACAAATGGAGAATTTCAGACTGACAAATATGAAGCACGTCTGAATTAGGATAGTTTAACACCGGAGGAGTGTATATTGCAATCAAAGCATGGATAACGGATCACCATGTCAAGCAATTTTATAGTGCGAATTCTTGGAAACTATTAAATCCCCAAGTGTAAATGCAACTGCTTATGTTGATTAATGTTGATGAGGGTCGTTAATGATCAAATTGAAAGCGAATTAATGACTAAAAAATCTGCTCCTGATGTTGAATTTTATGTCAGCATTTATTTCATGCTAATTGTATGCCTGCTTTCTATAACGAAATTCTGCAAATTGTGAATGTAATTAATCATGAATCTGCAGACTTATCGCGTCACGTAAAAGGAATTACACAGGAAATAGCCATTATGTAAACATACATTTAACGATTATTTGGAAATCAACCTCAGACCTCAGTCAACATCATTAAATGATTGGAAATCGAAACAGACGTATTCGTGGAAAGATGTTTGATAATTATTTACAAAAATATGTGTGATGATGCGAGAGGAGACTGTTAACAATTTTACTACAAAATGACCACCATATATATAAGCCGCTCCACTCATAGTACAAACCATCAGTTCTAAAAACATATCCTATTCTCTCAAAGACGGGAAAATATCGAGAACAGCAATTGTGCAATGATTCGAAGCGCAGTTTTAATTTTGGCATCTGTATGCTTCAGTACTATCACCGCAGACGATTGCTGGTGGTCAGGCTGCCAGCCAAAGACTTGGGGGCAACGGGGATGCTATCCTGCGGACAAGTGGTATCAAACTGATTCCCGTCCATGTGATGGCGGAGATATGTACCGTTGTTGTCCGAAAAACGGCGGTGGAGGTGGTAATCCACCACCACAACAAGGTTAGTTGAGAATAAATAAGTTGTCTAAATATGCTTTATTTCTTTAAAGCAATACTAAAGATAAGATAAATATTTTGAAATTAAAATAAAGGTCAGCAGGAAAAAGGACAATGTTCATATTATGGAGCAGAAGGAGAAATACCCCCAGGTCATCCCACTGCTTCTGGAGAAGGTTTTGACAGATTTGCCATGAAAGTTGCTCACAAGACACTCGCATTCGGAACTAAAATTCGGGTTATACATTCGGAAACTGGGAAAACTGTCGACGTCACTGTTAATGACAGAGGTCCATTCACTCCTGGCAGAATTCTCGACTTGACCTATGGTGCTTTTGGTAAAGTGGAAAACTACGATAGAGGAGTATTCCCATGCACATACAAGTTCATCTAACTGGCTTGGCTGTGTTATGTTCGAGATCATGTTAAATACCATACACACATGTTATTGATGTTATTTCATAATTCGAATCCGTAGTTGATCTGTTTAAATAAAAATTTCTTTCAAGTTCAATGATGCACTGTGCATTCCCCATTTAAAGTATCATCAGAAGGAGATCTCAAGTCAACGTGGACAAGCAAGGTTACACTATGACTATGAGGTTACATTTTATCCATTTTTGGTGTCGAGTCACTTTAAGGATATTTCATCGCGAAGCGATTAAATGTCCGCATACGAATTATGCATCAAATTGCAATTAGCAACGCGCATGCGTATAATTCATTTGCAAAATGAATCTCATTTAAGAATTCACTTTCACTTCACCCCCTGTCCATAATAATCATAACCCAGCCAAAACCGTTCCGATTTGCTTCATTCTTTTTTTTGAAAATGACAAGATAAGTGTACAACGGTATGTGCATCACTCTAAAAACCCATTATCAGTTAATTTAACTCAATTACACCAAGATCTCCACTAAAAAATGAAACCCAAATCAATTAACACTTAGTTATCTTTTCGGACACTGTCTGCTCTCTCACACATTCAACTTCGTTCTGACTCTGCCTTTTCCTCTCTCTGGCCCTACTGAGACTCGAATATACGTTTTTCATACGGCAACATGTCAGTCACACAAAATGTACAGAGCCCACGCAGTGGACTACGAAACAAAACTTAATGTAAACCCGCACATTCACAACAACGAAATACTACATTTTACCACCGATAATGAATGACGGTTGGGATCGGTTTATAAAAAAGATGCTCGAAGAAATCAACTTATGATTATCAAAACGCGATTTTTGAAAATCATTTAGATATATTTCCATTCAGTTCTATTCAGGAATACTGGGCAATATTAATAAATTTATTTAACATTAGTAAAATTTCATTTGTTTTTAGGTGCATTTCGGCTTCCCCCTTTTGGTAAATGATATTCACTTATTGAGAAGCAGACCAAACCCGCCTTTTGTGATATTTCGAGATTTAGCAAAGAAATATGGACCTGTATCATATCTCCGGATGGGACAGCAGCCTGATGGTAAG